>OZ026607.1:3314002-3371502 GCA_964020085.1 Micromussa lordhowensis
CACTGTGGAATTGGTTGGCAGCAGACTACACTTTAACGAAGAAACTTCGTAAATATTCCGTCAAGCACGTAAAGATTTCTGAAGATGACATGAGTCGCACTAAAAGGCTGGTGAGAGATTACATTGAAGATGAGATCATGTGGTATTGTCGCCGAAATTCTACCCTTCCAATCCAGAAACTGGAGTACACTGGAAGCGTATATGAGAAGCTGAAAACAGAAGCTGCTGATGAAGTGGATGTCATGGTGGTTCTGCAGACCCATAAACCCTGGTTTTGGGGTGATCCTGAAGTGATGGTAGAAGAAACAGACGTACCAGGCTATGTGCGACTGAAGACAACCATGGCTTACTCGAAACTTTGCAAGTATGTCAATTTCGAAGGGTACATCATTCCTGAGCGTCTTCGAAATGGTTGGTTCTACAGTCTCGTCGATCAAGCAGTGAGAGACTTTAGAGCCAGATCGCCAGATTCTGACGTCGACTTGCTTTTGCGCTCCCATGGGCCAGCTGTTCAGCTAGATATCTTCCAAAAAGGAACGTGGAAGAAACTTCTCTCAGCTGATCTCGTGCCATGCTTAGAAAGTAATTCCGGTAATTACTTCGTTGCAAAACGTTATGCAGGTTCCGACCTCCTTTGGAGGCAGTCGTTTTCACTGAAGGAGAAATATTGGTTAGGGTCCATGGATAGCGACAACGGCTGCAGACATGAGCTCCTCAGAATCGTGAAAACCATCGTGAAGAGGGAGCGGACATCCCTTGGACGACTGAACTCATACCACTTGAAGACGGCCTTTATGCACTACATTGATAAGGAGACTGGTAACTGGACAGGCTCGAACTCGCTGGGGAAACACTTCGTTGGCTTTATCTCGGAGCTGCAAGGTTCTCTGGAGAGGGGAAACCTTCCGCACTACTGGCTACCAGATGTGAATCTTCTAGATGACATCCACCAAGGAGTTGTCGAGCAAATGGCATATCGTTTGAAAAGGATCCTTAACAGTGAAGCAGTGAGGAATGGTATTCTTGAGCTAGAAGAAAGGGGGGATCAGGTGCTCCAACGAGGAATTGCCGAAAGAGACACTAACCGTCCTTTATGTTTAGTACTTTAGGACCGTTTGCTTTTTGTGCTTATTTGCTTGTTTGTTTGGCGGGTGTTTTGTGAACTAACCAATAGCAATTAGCAATAAAATTTGTCACAAGCGTTGTATGAATCGTCCTCTCTGTGTATACCGTTCTTGTTTCAGATAAAACAACAGTGACCCTGTATATCGATATGCACTTGCATCTACTAGACATTTTCTGCGATTCTTTGTTTTAATGATAAATAAAGTTCAGAGATCCAATTTTAACCGACGCCTGGTTAGCTCAGTTGGTAGAGCGCCAACTCCTGTGCGGAAGGTCGAGGGTCTTAAACTAACTCAGCAAAATGTGCTGCCTTTGTAATTTCATCTGCAAATGGTTCGACGTTCAAGTCTTCTCGGATAAGGACTATAAACCGTAAGCCCCGTCTCCTGCATCTTCAGTGTTACATGACTGGCAAGGGAAGTTAAAGAAGTGACACACTTATCGAAACGGGTAGGGCACGTAGTTCCCGGTGTTGTGGTCTGGCCTTGTCTCATGGGTTGGTGCTCTACATAGGACAGAATTTTCCAAGAAAAATTACTATGACTATGACTATGACAGAATTGGTCCCCGATTTAACACCTCATCTACCAGTTCGTAAATATTTGAGCAACGCCTGCCTCCATCTTTAATTTATTTTAGAAAATAGCCCGAAGAAAATTCGTCCGCTGATTGGTTAAAAGTCGTGTTTTTATTACAGATGGTTTCAAGTCCGTACTGCGCAGTCTCAGCACCCTAACGTTCATAAAGATTATTAGTTCCCAATAGATGGAATGCGAATCAATGTTATTCGTTACGAACAAATTCTTCTTTCAACAGCTTCATTGAATTTTACAGCTGCAAAGTTGTGTCATTAAGTAACATCAGAAAGAACGAAGAATAAAGCTCCGGCAGCTTCGCATCCATAATGGAAGTTAGTTTGAAACTTTGATTTACTTCATGTAAGTAGTTGCGAAATGTTTACATTTTGTGATGTCTTACATGAAACAAAAGAAAAAACGCAAGCAAACTCTCGAGAGTCCGCAGTACGGACTGGAAATCATCTTTAAACAATCAGAGTATGAGCTTGATATTTCCTTCATCCTCTCTTGGTAGGTAGACCGCTGGCCGGCGAGCTTTTCTGTTTTAATCATAATTTTATGATTAATTTTTTTTATGAGCTTTTTGTTTTAATCTTTTCTGATAGGTTAGGATGAGTCTTAGGTTGTGTTCTATTGGGATCAACCGTTTCAACCACAACCGGTTTGGGTTGATACGGTTGACGTTTATCGATAGAACACTTTCCAACCGTTTCCGGTTGAAACGCGATACCTCCAGCTGGGAATAGTCCTTACGTGAGCGACAATCACACGACATAATCACGCAAATGGTTTTTCAACCGTTTCAACCTGGTTTGAGGCCGGTTGAAAAAGTTCATCAACCAAACCAACCAAAAACGGTTTATCCCAAATAGAACGCGAAATATCCTAACCAACCCAACCAACCAGAAACGGTTGATCCTAATAGAACACGGCCTTAGTTCGTGAACACGAACGCAAAAGGGCGCGGTATGGACGAAAAGGAAAATGGTCAGTTCTTTTCGTGAGTGCCGCACCCATCGCGTCTCTGAAATATCTCGCGTCATATTCCCTGATTTCGGGAGAAAAAGGACTGCCAGCAGTCTATTTAAGAAACCATTTCAACATGACGTCCATTTGCTCTTGCGCTACCCTGGGCCAGATGGTAGGGACCTTAAGATACCAGGACGGGAGGAGCTACGACGGCTACCGGAAGTAAATATACTCTACCGGGCATGCGCACGAGAACTCTCGAATCATCTCTCTGCCGTCCTCGTCTCGTCGAGGACGTCATTTCGCCTGTTTTGCCGTCGTGTCGAAAACGTGAGTATTTTGCTCTTGTTTTGCCTCGACAAATGTTCCAATCGACCTTATTTTCAGTTATCTTGATAAGAATGTTTTTAAGGTTCACATTTTTCACGATTGTAGTGTATAATACTACGCTGAGATAGGGAAAATGTGAATAAAAATATTCCTCGTCTGCTCGTTTAATTTGTGTTTCAGTCACTGTTCAGTCGCTGTCACGAGTGTGCAAGCTCAAAACGAAATACAAATTCTATGCATTGAGAATACATCAGTGTAAGTACAGTCGATAAAATGTTGTAAGAATGAATGCCATGAAAGCTTCTATCGGGCAATTAAAATACCGTCACATTTTCAAACTGATGTTTAGTTGTTTTAACTTGATGCAATGTTTGTTTTATGTTTATAGTCTAAAGCTTGTTGCAATTACAGATGGATTTGTGTTCACCACAATCAGGATTTTCCGGCGACAGAATTCTTTAACGCTCTTGTCCCTGGCAAAAAGCCGTCTAAAGCAGGGCGGTCAGATTGTTCGTTTAATTTCTTCATACGGAAATTCTGGCTACTCTATTAGACTATTTACAGATGTTTGCTTCGCTTATAAAGTAAAAGAAATTAAACATCACTGATCACTATCGTTTAAGCTTAATAGGATAAGATTTATACCATCTCTGTCATAGTCTAAAGGATGTCATTGCTTATGTGAATGGCTTTTACGAAGTTTGAATTATTGACGTCGCCGTCCTTTGCGAAAAGACACATCTTAAGCATTTTGTTTTTGGCGACACAACGGGACCCGCGAAAGTTTCCCGCGTCCACTGCCGTTCCCGTCCTAGCCTTCCCGTCCTCGTATCTTAAGGTCCCTGGTACCATGGGCAAGACGCCTGGTTGCTTCCTGCTATGGAAACTGAAATGTGCGCACTCTTGCGAAAACAGCCTTTCAAACTTTCAAAGGCTCGAGTGGTTAACTGAAAGTCATTATCTAGAGTAAAAACCTCGGTTGTACGTATTTGATTAAAAGACGTTTTTACTTTCTTACCGTGTACAGCTTTCATTCCTCTCTTTAAATTCCAACGTGACATCGTCGCCAATCAGTTGAAACGCAGCCCAGTGTTCGACGTCACAAAACGCCGTTGATCCTTTAAGATATATCATGGCCTGATTCAAAGCCACACTGGCGCTTTCTCCTGCCATCAGGTGTTCGTAGAAACTCTTCATGAACTCCAGAGTGGCGTGGTCGCTATTCTCCCATAATGAAACCAAAACACAACGAGCGCCTGCAGCCAGAAAGGCCCGTGCAATACCTACTGCACCCTCTGACTTGATCTTCCCTTGCGCGCTGTGGCAGGAACTTAGTACAACTAGTCGTGCACGCAGCGGAATGGCTACCACATCGGCCATCGTCAACAAATAGTCGTGCATCTCTGGTTCTTGGGACAGCCTTGAAGGGTTTGGGGTCAATAGAATTTCCCCGTTTTCGTCGCTACCCTGTGCAGCAATGTGTACCAGTGTTGCAGACTTAAGGCGCCTCAGCACTTCTTCCTTTGTTGCAAAATTTCCAATGAGGGGTTCACTGTTGAGAATATCCCCAATTAACTTGACTTCCTCTTCAGCCTTTGGAAGATGCCAATTCCACGGCTCAGGGGTAACAATCTCCTCTAAACACGGATTGCCCACAAGTAAAACGCCTTTTTTACTGTGGTGTTCATCAGAATCTGCAATCAGTTTCAAACTGGCCAAGGAGGGAACGACTCGGACTCTGAACGATTCACAAAGGTACCTAGAACTGGGGTCCATGAATGCAGCAAAAGGAGTTACACATAGTGGACCATCTGGAACGATGACTAACTCATCTCCTTCAAGACCTTCAAGCAAGTCTGCAACTGGGCTTATCACGACATCGTACCAAATCCGCAGTGCCTTCGACATCAGCTGTGCCCTTTGACGTCTAAAATGTTCAGCTTCAGCAGAAGTGGCCGTCATTGAATAAATTTCATCCTCAGTAAGAGGATAGGATGCCTGTTTTAACGAAGAAAACGACAACATGACATCTTCTTCTAAATGCCTGTCGCCGATTTCACCTTTTCTAAAATGAACATCATTTCCTTTGAGAACCCAGATGTTTAATTCGTTTTTGTCAACTGCCAGAAAAAGGATGGTCGATGAAAGACTCGACAAAATGCTGCCAGCGGTAGATTCGTGTGCGTCTAACCAAGATCGATTTGTTTCAGATTCATGCTCTGACGTACGATCCTCGAGCTCCTCATTGCTAACTGGCGGAAGAATGGCATCTGGTGGAAGCCGTGATAAAGTGTCGGCAGCGACGTCATCCTCTCTGTCTGAGTCAGATCGACCAGTTTCAGACTCGTACTTTGATTTCAATAGATCTTTTAACGTTGGGGCACGTCCTTTCTCCGCAACAGCAAGAGCTCTTTGAATCTTGTTTTGTTTCAACAGAATTCTGCAGACAGCAATGATTACGTGTTTATATTCATTTTGAACGTTAATTTTGCACTCATCTTTCAACTGACCTCGACTTCGTATGTCCTCAAAAATGTTCAAACTTGTCTGGAAACAATTCAAAGCTTCATGTAAACTACCTCTGGATTCCAAGCTACAACCTAGGAGATAACTCGCATTTCCCTCTTCCGCGCTATCTTCTACTTGTTTGGCGATAATCAGATTAAATTCTTGGCACTCTATGGCTTTCTCGCTAAAACCCAGGTTTAAATAAAGATTGCCAAGGTTGCCATATGCAATTCCTTCACCAGCTTTGTCTCCCAGCTCCTTGGCAACACTTAGATCTCGGCTGTAGTGTGTAATGGCTTCTTCAAGTGCACCATCAGGACCGTAGCTATTACCAAGGTTACGGCTCGCTTTTCCTATTGTGACCTTGTCTCCTGTTTCGTCAGCAACATCAAGTGCCCTTTTGTACCATTTAATAGCTGATTTAAAATCGCCCATGCTGTAACAAGCGTTGCCAAGATTTTCACACACCCTACCCTCCTCATTCCTGTTTTCGGTTTCCAGGGCAATTTGGAGGTGTTGTTCATGGTAGTATATTGCCTGTTCGAAATTTTCGAGACCATGATGGTCTTCCCCAACCTTACCGCATGCACGTCCTTCTTCAGCTCTGTCTCTTGATACGACAGTTTTAAAATACAGCTCGTGGTAATGCAATGCTTCTTTAAAATCTCCAAGATTGTAATAGTCATCGCCAATGTCGCAATATACTTGTCCTTGTTTCGCCTTAATTCCCACCTTTTGGACACCGTCAAGAATGGCGGGGTTATAGAAAGTACCATTCTGTGAGATATGAAATCATCACAAAGAACCGATAAGTCCTTCAAAAAGCCTTCTCCCTATTTTATAACAATCATTTCACTAGGAAACGCACGTTCTGTGGTATGTTTCACAATATAGCTTAAATCAGTAATCGTGAACAAAGCAGGTTGATTTTACAGTAATTTTACATAAGGTGGCTCGAGATAGTTTCCAGCACTGGATGGGTCACTATAAGCACTCTATATCGGCTGATGCCAAAATCATGGTATCAAAAACTGCCCAATCATCAGTGAACATGTTGCTAAGTTGGAAATTTAAGGTGGCTCTGAACCCACTCCACAGAAAGTCGCATCTCAGTCATGCTTATCTTAATTCGATAATAGAGAAAAGGGGTCATCGAGCTTGTGTTTGAGTTATAAGCGCTTCAAGCTAAAATTAAGATTGTTTTTAGCAGGTCATATTGTTGCTATGGTAACCTGTTATGTAAAATAGATGATTGCTGCTTGTTAACTACTAATTGGGAATTTGTATGATACCATTATTGTAGCATCGATCACTTGTTAAACAGTGGCAGTATTCGTCCTTCAAAGTATAGCTGTTAGAAACGTGCTGGAAACTGTCGCCAGCCTCCTTAATCCATGAAATACCGTAAACTTCCGAAAGTAACGGCCCTCTCTACTTTCTGAATTAGCAACCTTTGAGATCGTTCCTTTCGGGAGGTTGTTACTTTTGAGGGTTCGTTACTTTCGGGGAGCAAAACTCGTTACGTAACTTAAAATTGGTAGGACTGAGCTCTTTTACGAAGTAATTTAGGGACGGAAATCTTCACAACATAAGATGTCATTCTTTGTTTCAGTTTAAATCCAGACGGTGTTGTCAGAGGTGGGAAAGCTAGGAAAGCTAGTCAGATACTGTAGACTGTTTGTACGTCATGAGGCACTGCTATGTTAGTCTGCTATATCAATATTTCAGTACGTTCTCAGTTAAATTTGACTCGAAGTTTCCTATGCTACGTTCCTGTTACTTGATGAAAATTCTTCGGGTTTTGTTTTAACACGGCGCAAAATTAACCAATTAATGAAATACGAATTGACATTTCACAACGCTTCGTGGCATAAGCGATATCTTTCCTTTGTTGTAGAGTACTTGAAATCAAGTTACCGTACGAAACTTTCACCTGACAATTGATTGGAAAAATAAATATACTATGGAACCTTGGTCTCACTATTTTCCGGGGACGGGGCGTAGGGGAAGGCTCGCTACTTTCGGGATTTTATTAGCGGCCACAATATTTGGACGTAACTTTCGGGGGGTAGTTACTTGCGGAATTTACGGTAATTCAGTTAGTTACTAGAGACACTAGAGACACTATTATGACGTTGTTACACTGAAAATAGATTATTATATTGGAGATGATTTTTTATGTAAATAAATATACTGATTAGTAGCTAATCGTCGTGTTCTGTTACAATTCCGCATGATCTGATTGGTCCTCTGGACAATGTCTGTTGCGTAGCGTGGAATATTTGCTCTGACAAAACTTAGGTTCGTTGTTCGAGTGTTGGAATGTATCAGACACCTACAAGTATTAAATGAATTACTTTTACCTCTGTTCGGCCGGCAAAGTCCTCCCGTCTGGTAGAGATTCCCCTAGTTGCTGACATTTAGATTGTGTTCCACTTTTGGTGATCTGAAACAAAAGGTTATTGCCCGTATTTGTCATTAAAAGTTTGATATAAATGTTAGTCACGGTGTTTGGGTGGGTAAACAAAGCAACGACATCACGTAATGTTTTTTCGCTTCAAATGTTGACAGAAAACAGCTACCTTACATTACGTACCACAGCGTTGTGAGAAATGCTTTTGATTTGGAAGATCTCGAAAGAGCTTCACACAAAACTCTCGAGTTTTTCCTCAGTCCACAGTTATCACGCAACATTTCCATTTTGCATGTATGGGGGCAAACCCGTTGGTAGATTTAGAAGACGGGTGCCCCTTATGCCTAACAAATATAACGACGAAAGGTCCCAAGTTATCACACGCCTCCTTTTTAACAAGAGAAGTTTGACCTTCACTTCCCACGCATGTGGCAGCTGGAAGGAAGCCATCTTTAATTCATGTTATTTGTGCAGGGCTCCCATATAAATAGGACTGGGGGGGAACTCATCGTAACTTTCAGGGGTTAAGACGGGGGTACACGTGAAGGCTGTTTTGAGGTCGCTCAACACGGCCTTTCTGTCAATATCTCGGTCACTTTTCAAGCGACACTCAATCTCTCTGCTCATCTCATTAACCACAGTTTGGCGGTTTTGTGTAAATTTTTGGGTGATGTTTGGGCATTTTGGGAAAGAGATATTCGTTCTCAAAGGATAGGTTAAATTGAGGAAAATATGAAATGTTGAAGATTTGATGGATTTGGAAAATTGAAATTTGAAGTGAAGAGTTAGTAGACGGATACCAAACAGTCCCCTAGCAACCTGGGGCTCGCTTTTGCGGGGGTCAACTGTCTGGTAGTGTTTCCAAACCATCTTAATCCTAACAATTTCCTTTTTTATATCACTTCAAATTTCACACCTATTCATGTTTACCCCCGCCTTAAGAGAAGCTCAAGCTACCTTCAGTTGATAATCTCTTGTATCAGACGAATGACTTTCCCCCCCGAGCGCCTTCCCCCCCAACCTGTAAGGGAAAAGCCCTGGGAACGAGGTTGCAAGATACATCATCCTACTGACTAGAAGGTTGCCACAAACAACGGCACAACCTGTCAAAACAAGCTTTATTCTATCTGTAAGTGCTGTAAGAGCAAGCTAAACCCCAAGAAGATTGAAAATTTCCAAAAATTATCCGCGGCACCTTTAGTCTTGTTGCTGAAATCTCTCCCCTTCCGTGCACTATGCAGGGGTTGAACCCAGGCGGGAGAAGAGAGAAACAAAGTAGCGTTGGGCAAATGAACGAGTTTTACAGAAGGAGTTTAATTTTCGCGTTCTCTTTTTTCGCGAAACCAGACGTTACGTCATGTCGTCACTTTTTTTTGCGTGTTCAAATTACAGTACAGAGGGTATGTATGTGTGGGTATGTAAACTATAGAAACAAGAACAGCACCAGACAAACAAACACATCAACGTACAAGCAAAGAGCCGTACTGCGCTCTTCAGGTTTTAAAGACCCAGTATTGACAGTGGCGCTTTTCGCGCGTTGTTTGGATTTATACGATGGCGCTGTTTCTATTGATTTCCAATACTCACAGTGCACAAAATATCCTGGCCAAAACCAGAAAGTATTGAAGCCATTTAATCTCGCAATAAATTTCTGTTTATTCACCATGATACAGTGTTACATAATTTATGTTTTTTTTTCTCTTTATTTTAAGACGTCTCCATTATTTCTCCCAATTAGTGGCTACCATGCTGGTACTATAAAATTCAACTGCCTAAACTAAGTGCTGAAATAGTAATAATTAGATTTACAATATACAACCACATTAATTACAACATTAAACACTCTCGGCCTAAAATTCACAGATTGATTGATTGGTTGAAATTTATTTTATCCTGACTCTCCGCTGTGTACACGAATTTGCTTCAGTTTTCTTGTTTTTTTTCCCGGATTATATTACTCAATCTTTTCTCATGTTGTCATCATTTTTTTCTCGGAAAATGTTGAGTTCTCTTTCTGAGCATAGAAAGGATAAAGGCAAAGAGAGTGATTCTCCCATATAGGCCCTATTCCCAAGGTAATCCCTCTCAAACTATTTTTAGTTATGTTCCAGTCTTTCCGCGAACAAATTATTCGCGGGAAGACTGGACACCATATCTAAAAATAACTTGAGAGGGATTACCTTGGGAATAAAACCTATATGAGGGAATAACTCTCTTTACATTAATTTATCCTCTCTTGCCCTGAACGTAACAAATGTGTATCGTAACATAACGCGAGAAGGTCAGCTGCCTGCTCTAAAACGTTGCGTAACTTCATGCATCATTTAGAGCTGCAGTGGTTTTCTTTTGCTTAAGCCTTGAATCCCTTCAATATGCCCTATGTAAAAAGATGTCGTTCGTGTTTTGGCTTCAGGCACAATTTGCTCTGTTAAACGAAACTTAGTGGCTTCCAAGCCTTGATTAACAACCTTAATGAACTTGCCAGTTGTTTGAAGTGCATGAAGTGCATGAAGTTTTGTAAGTCCTCCATTTGGAATTTTACTTCGGTGACTTAATCTTTAAAGTTTACGTGGTATCTAAACTAACGTCGCCCACTGGATTACTTTAGCTAAGCCAACCGTTTTAGCCAAGTTGGATCCTGCAGGATAAAAACCAAACTTGATCATCCGAGCAACTGTAAAAGATCATTTTGTAATGCACCGTGACGTATCACGAACGCCTTCTTCTTCTTCGTCTGTCGCCTGAAGGAAAATAGGTAAAAAAATGAAAGTAATTTTCATCAGCCACATGATGTGGGCCAATAGGCATAGGAATCACTAAATGGGATATTCTTTTTCCTAAACACGCACAATGTAGTAATTAAGGAAAACTAGCTATGAAATAGTACTTTTTGTATATATGCAAGCGATTATCAGTTATGTACGCAACAAAGAAGAAGTCTGAAGAAAAAAAAAGAATCCGGCTTGAATAGGGGCTCGAACCCATGAGCTCTGCGATACCGGTCCAGTGCTCTACTAACTGAGCTATCGAGTCAACTGAAAGCTGGTCACTTTGTGTGTTCGTAAATATATAAATTTAGAAAATAACCCAAAGCAAATACGCACGCTGATTGGTTTAAAACCGTGTTTCTATTAAACAATTAGATTATGAGCTCGAGATTTCTATCACGCATAGAAATCGAGAGCGAATAATCTAATTGTTTTAGTATAAATCTACTAGTCGTTCAAAAATTTAATCTAAATCCTCTTCAAAGACACTTCAAAAACACAAAGAAACGGCCCCTAGTGCGCGCTGCTACGCTACTCACTATCTATCACAGAATAGAATGTGGGTAGCGTAGCCAATCAGAGGACGTTATTCGTGATAGAACGCTAGTAGATTTATACTAAAACTCGATAGAAACACAGAACTAGCACGAGCTGTTGACGTAATGATAGCGCGAACAAAGAGAATTTACATTTTGATGATCGAAGTAAACAAGTTGTTTTTCTTTTTCTTCTCCGCGGTATTTTCTAAAAGAAATAGAGAACATGTTCTCCGTGTTCCTATCGAGTTATAGAAACACTCGTGAAAGTTTGGGAGAACTCGAAAAAGCTGTGGAAACACTCGCCTGCGGCTCGTGTTCCCACAGCATTTCTCTTTCTCCCAAACTTTCACTCGTGTTACTATAACTCGATAGAAACACGGCACATGTTTTCTATTTCTTAAATATCAATGAAATATATATGAAAATCATGTATTTGAACTGCGGGAAAAAGATATTACCACATGACAGATCGTCGTAGTTACGTATACGAAATTTAGGGAGGCTTAAAACGTTAGGCGGCCGGGCCTTCCGCAGTTCAAATATATGATATTTCATATATAAACTTGCATATCTTCACCATCCAGCAAATAATTAAAAAGGAAACAACTAGGTACTGATATCATGGGATAAATGTAGCCGTATAGGACTGAACCAATCAGATTCGAGAATTTGGTTGTATATCCTACGCATAATAAATATCGCACTGAAGGAATTTTTAATCCACTTACAATGCCGGGTTTCTGAGGAAATGTTATTGTAACGTCATCACCAATAAGCTGGAACGGAGACCAGTCACGTAGTCCGTTGGACTCGTCTGACTCTCTCAAATATTTCATGGCCTTGTTCAGAGCTTCACTGGAACTTAATCCTTGTACTAGATGTTGGTAGAAACTTTTCATAAACCGCATTGTGGTCTCATCGGAAATCGCCCACAGAGAAACTAGTACAGAACGAGCACCTGCAGCTAGAAAAGCCCGTGCAATGCCAACAACACCTTCAGACGAGATCTCTCCTCTTCCACTGTGACAACAACTTAGTACAACGAGCCTTGCTCGAACTTTGACATTTAACACGTCAGCCATCGTCAATACGCAGTCTTCCTGAGAGTAACGCCTTGAACTCGGAGCCAAAAGTATTTCACCTCGTTGAGCATCACCGTGGGTTGCTATGTGTACTAATGCAACATCGCTCAACTGCTCGAGCACGTTTTCTTTTGTAGCTTCTTTTCCAATTAGTGGTTTAACATTAATCAATTGCGCGATCATTTCTGTTTCTTGTCTAGCAAATGGAAGCGGCGAAAGTCTATGCGATCTTCCACGGAACTTAACCCTACGAATCTCTGGATCTCCCACAAGGAGCGCACCACTGTCGCTATGGTAACCCGGACGGGAATCTGCAATCACTTTCAGAGTTGTTAAGGAAGGAACGATTCGAATTCTAAAAGAATCAGATAGGTATCTTCCAACAGGATCTATCGATGCAGCGAAAGGAACCAAGCACAACGGACCCTCCGGAACTATGACCAACTCGTCACCTTGAAGGTAGTCAGATATCGGACCAAAAACAAAGTCGAACAAAAGTCTAAACAAGGATGAGGGGCCTAGTTCTTCTTGCTCGTCGCCTGAATCCTCGACAGGACGTGACACCTCACACGACCTAGTCGCGTGTATTCCATCCATCACGCTCCTAAACGACATGACATCATCAGCACCTTCCATTGATCTACTCTTAAATTCTAAACCTTTCCCTGGTTGAAGCAGCCAAATGTTAATTTGATTGTTGTCGAGTCCTAAAAAAATCGTGTTTGAAGAAATGTATTTCATTATACCAGATATGGCTTCTTCCTGTTCAAATGATGGAATTTGGGTTGAGTTTATTCCGTAATTTGACCTCAAAAAATCCAACAGAGCCGGTGCACGTCCTTTCTCCGCTGCCGAAAGAGCTTCCAAAATCATGTTCAGGCTTAAATAAAGTCTGCATAAAGCAGTGTAAACACATTGGTATACATCAAACAAATTAATCTTCCACTCATCTTTGAAGCTGTTCGTTTGATAACGTGGAAGACCAGCTCTTATTTCCTCAAAAAGTCTTGCACTTGACTTATAATATTCCAAAGCTACCATTTTCGACCCTTGAGATTCTAAAGAGCAACCTAGCTCGTAACTGGCACAGGCTTCATCAGCCCTCATACCCTCTTCCTTAGCAATACTTAGTTGCAACTTGTGGTATTCTATGGCTTGTTTCAAATCACTGAGACTTCGCAAGACACGCCCTAAATTACCATAAGCCTTTTCCTCTCCAACCCTATCACCTAGTTCCTTAAGGATCTTTAAACTTCGTTTGTGGTACTCCATGGCCTTGGTCAAAGAACCAAGCCTGTGAAACGTATTGCCTAGATTGCTTAACGCATATCCTTCTCCAGATCTATCACCCAAGTCCGTGGCAATATTCAGATGGTTTTGATGGTATTCTGAGGCTTTTTTAAATTCACCAAGACAATAAAACAGAGTGCCAAGGTTACTCAGAGCCTTTCCTTCCTCGACTTTTTGGCCAATCTCTTGGGCAGCACTTAGCTGCAGTTCAAAGTATTCTTTAGCTTCGTTGTTTCTACCGACACTGCTGCAAGCATTGCCTAATTTGCCATATGCCTGTCCCTCGCGGGCCTTATCTTTCCTTTCTTTGGAGATACGAAGGTACTGTTGATAACTGTCGATTGCGTCTTGAAATTGGCTCAGTTCCGTAAACGAATCACCAAGATTGAGATACAGAGCCCCATCTTTCTTCCTGTTTGCTACTTTTTTGGTAATATCAAGTTTTAATGGAGGGAAGGCCATTGGACTTGGATAATCGTGTGCCTATTTAGCAAACAGAACAGACAGAATATTAGGACTTTCCATTTATAAAACCACTTTGATTTATGCTAGGCTGTTGTTTAATTACACACAAACTCTTGTGGGGATGTTATTTAGCTCTTATTAACCGAGCTGGAGGTCTGTATGGGAGAATCTTGACCAAGGTCGTGAGGGAATGCCATTGGACTTGGATAATCGTGTACACAACGACTGAGGTCAAGATTCTCCCATACAGACCGACTTATTAACTCGGTTAATAAGATGTTTATTATATGGCAAACAAGAACAATTTGATTCGTTTAATGTAACTGGTTTGTACTAACTGACATTTTGCTTGCAAATGGCGATGAGCTGAAGTTTGCTCTTTCTCTTTCCTTTTTTTTCTCATCAGGCTTTTTGGCACTGCCATAAATAAATATTGTTACATGAAAATAGTCAATGATTTTGAATTTTAGTTTGCAACTTTTTCACTGCAAACATTACTGGTCTAGATGCCGGTCTAGATGGGAAAATCTAGACCGCTTTCAATATCGATTTCAGCCAATCAAATTCGTGAATTTGGTAGTTCCCAGTCCTTGTGAGACAGAGCCATATAATGACTTACAACATAAAACGCACGTAAATTCTAAATAGATTGAAAAGGTCCTCGGAAATCTTCGAAAGAAACGCCATGCGAAGTATGGGATGTGAATCGTCTTTCCAGTGGGACATAGAACTCTAAGGGCCCGTTCGCATAGAAGCCGGGGGGAGGGTCGTGTAGGTGAGGTACCTCAGTTCAGTTTGATTCCGCTGATTAGCCGGACTATCCGATTCCATGCTTACGTTTTGATGGCGGTTTTGGAGGTGAAATCGTCAAAATAACTCACCACGCTCGTAGCGGTTGGCAGCCATGTTGTTCTGCCGTGTGTTTTGGCGGGCTTTGCACAGTGATTCTTTTACCACGGTTTGGCGGGTTACCCCACTCCGCAGCTTTCACATGGAGAAAACTCACCCCACCGAAGCGGATTACCTGGACCGGATGACCGGGTAACCCGTCTTGGTAGGGTACCCCATCTAACATGTGATCGCGATCGAGACAAAAAGAGAGATTGTATGGATAGATTGGTTACCCCACGAAGGCGGGGGATCTCACCTGCCCTTAGAAAAGTCCTTGGCTTTTGAGGTACAGCTGGCTGGGATATTGTGATTCGACAAGAAAAACGTTCAGCAATAACTATCGAAATTCACGAACGCGTTCCACTCCGGAAAGTTGTTTTCTTAAACCTGATAGTAGAGGCTGTTGAAACATGTCTTCCTAGACATGCCTTCCTATTACGTGAAATTTTCGCGATCCGTTAATTTCGGAATTTCGCGATTTAAGAAAATCGCGAAAATTAAGTGACTCACTTTATAGTGCTGTTGACATCAACTCCCGCCGTTGCGTTTTTGTAATAATTTTGACTTCATTGTACCTTCTATAAAGTCGGTTTACTAAATTCAAGAAAACAAATTGTGCGCTACTCAAAAAAGCGAAGTTAACGTGATTCAAAATACAATTCAATATTTTCGCAAAATCTCAGAATTTAAGTGTCGTGAAATATGCGCACTTCAAAATCGCGAAAAAAACGTTTTGTGAAAATTTCATGTAACAAGGTAGTTGTTTCATTTTGTTTTCTGTAAATACCACTTCCCTCCTGCACGTTTAGCCAACAAGTGATAGATCGGATGGACACCAAAATCTGAAAGGCTCTCGAGCAGGGTGTAGTCTATTTGCCCTTGTTCCCTCCCTCCTTTCGTCTTCTTATTCCTGCTTTGAGTTCAGTCCAATTTCAGAAAAGTTCGACCATATTGAAGAGTCATGGGATCATTTCATTACTGTGTCTACCTTGGTTTGAATTTCCTTCATTTCCTCTATGTTTGGTTCCAGAAGTCCACTTTGTCTTTCGACAGACTCCTCCTTTATACCTAACAACGTCTGATTGTCCTGGTCAATCTTTTTAAAGTCAAGGTACTGCTACATGTTTCTGTCTCAAAGGCGGGAGTTAGTATGTTTTGTTCGCCCTAGGGATTTAGTGAGTTTGACTCACGACACGTGATACGTTCTCCACCAATCGAAAAATGTATGACGTATTTGAGTTCTTTGAACCACATTGAGTACATTAATTATATCACTAATTTACACAGGTCATCGAAGGATACTACAAGTCCGTCATTGCACCATGTAATGGCGTCTTCAAACAGATTCAACTTCACACAGGCTTGTGCTCCTGAGGAAAGGAAAGCACGGCAGTCTAACGTTAAAATAATTTATGAATTCATGAGTGTGTAAATTAGTAAACATTGCACTCGCTAACAACGTCATGTGTGTAATGTTTAGCATTGTCTCGCGTTTATTAAGTTTCTTCTAACCAGTGAAAATCAATGAACAGCAAAACACTATAGTGACTTACAGCGGTGAAACTCAAAAATTGACGAATTCAACCTGTTCTACTGCGCGCGACCAAGCACACGACATAAAGGTAAGAAACGTCGTCTGAACAATTTCATTTGTGAATAGCAAAGATATTAGGCAAAGGCTTGCATTAACAAATTTGTGTAGCTGTACTAGAAAGCATCCAGTCGCATTGTTAATTCTCCATACATTTGTCCAAAATTTTTCCTCGAAATTCTACTCATAAATTGTTCAAGTTTAGCAAATAATGTCCTACTGAATTCTAACACAAACACATCTGATGCGTGTTGCTTACCCGTCAAATAAGGTCTATTCGATTTACACAAAACTACACTTTCATTGACTAATACTATTTTAGTATCACCCAACTAGTGGACTAATGCAAATCCTGCATTTTAATTGGCTATGCTACTCGAGGACTATTAGCAATAGTCTTCGAGCGCCATCGAGCGTGACGCTTTCTTTTGTTTTAGTCCCAAATAAATATTTCTTCAACTTACATTTGCTAACTTTCTTATTGCCATTTCTGCCCGACTAGTTGGGTGATACTAAAACAATTAGACCCTTCGCCCTCAAGGGCCACGGGTCAATAGCCCATTCGACTTCGCCTCATTACCGTATTGACTTCGCTGCGCTGTCGCTCGGTCAATACGGCAAGGTCTCGGTCTTAGATTTTCCCATAAAGACCTCAATCTCGGTTAATAAGTAGTTAGTATTACTTCACCTGCGGTATAGGCCCTCGTGCATGATGGATTAAGTTTTCTGGAAGTTTTTGCGTCGCTTAGTGCCTCATTGTAATTTCCTGTCGAAAATCAAACAAAGGAAGAAAGACTGAAAAATACAAATAGTTAATTATAAACAGTGTAAAGTTAAAGTTAAGTAAACTTCTGCAAATTTCTGCTTAATAGACAGACAAATAAGAATAAACAACCAAATAGAAAGCGTTTTAACTAAAACCAAAGTGATAAGGACGAACACAATCCAGTGAGCCAATCAAAACTCGAAACCCGTGACATGTAGCTGACGCAACACGAGCGAAAACGCGTGCAGGCGAGTTACGATCGGTGTTGGTTTTACTTCTGATTGGATGAAAAAGTGGCGCGAGTTTTTATTTTAAGCCAATCATATGGCATATTAATGAACCAATCACTTTTTGACACTCAATTGAAAACTGCTGAATTACAAACAAACAAAAAGCACTCTAATCACGACCACACCTGTTTTAGGCTATCACAAGTCCTTGTTGTCCTTTAAAGACTATGAAAAAAGTGTTATAGTTTGCAAATCGACACCAAATGGCCGGACTTTTAATACTGAACGTTCTCACTCACGTGGCAAGTACCAATGCAAACATATTGTAACAAAAGAAATTGTTACGAAAGAAAAGAGTTCAACTCCCAGTGGATTAGTTTGGTACATCAACATGGCCGCCGTTTCATTGTTTTTGGACACCAATATGGCTGTCGTGACGTCACGTGAAAACACTCTTTAACTACGTTATATAGGCGGATTCATGCTGACGTCATTGTTTACATTTTTGCTCATTTGCATACGGCTTGCGTACAGAAGGAAACATGTTAGATATGAATTGACTTCAGGCAGCTAAAGAGCTAGTGAAACTTAGTACATGGGGAAATTTTTAGCTCTTTGGGTGTAATATTCAAGAAGAAATTGTCTTTCAAAAACTGCAAAATTTCTGGGTGGCAAAAGCGCTAATGAGCTCATACATTCTTTGTTAAATTTTGAGTTTTGAACCCGTGTTGCACAAAAAGTATTCAATACATCAGGCTCATATTCACTGGCAGAGTTAAACGTACTATGACCTTTCAATATTCAGAACTGATTTATTTGTAACTCCATCAAAAACTGAATTGCCTATGCTAATGAGGCAAATATTGTAAACAAGGATTCCCCTATACTCACCCAAAAAGCAATGTGTTGATGCCCGGTTGCTGTACAGCTTAGCGTTCAGCTCTTTATCTTCGCATTGTACTTCAATTCCTTCAGTATAGGATTGTATAGCATTCTTGTATTCATTTTTTCGAAATTCTTCGTCACCTTCATTGTTACAGACCTCTGCTATTTCTAAAAAAACAGGCCTTCAAAGGTTAAATATTGAAACATGTCAGTCCCACAATTTTTGCTAAGAAAGAGCGATAAAACCTACCGATCTTCAGTTTGTCTGAGGCATTTCTCGGCAGGCAACATTGAACAACTTTTATTCTTCTCTCTTCTCTTTTGACTCTTCTCACGAGACCTCTTACTAGTAACTGAACACCTCGCGAACTTCTCCTTCACGCTAAACTGATTGCCGAATGAAAAATAGCAACGCATAGATTGCCTGCCAGTTTCTGTATCACGAAACCAAGAAATTTCACTTAAAAGATCTCGACCATTTCAAGCAGAGGATGACAAGCCTATAGTTAGACGGAAAAAATAATTCGAACTAGCCAAGTTTGATAAGGGTAATCGTGGGCTTTGACGAATTATAGCTTCCCTGTGAGAAGTTGCTTTCGGGCAACCCTACAAGGAGAAATTCGGAAACCGGAATCTGGAAACCGGATTCCCGAATCCGGAATTAAGGAATCCGGAATGCGGAATTCGAAATGCGGAATACGGAATCCGGAATCTGGATATTAACAATGACTACAGAAATAATTCACTTCAGTAATGCCCAGTAAATAAATAAAGGAAAAAAATATTTTGTTGTTGTTTATTTTCCTTGCTTTACTTCAACCACAAATTCCAACTTCAAAAAAAATGACTACTTTAATTTTGAACAACCCTAGCTATACATTTGGTCTGGGTGTTCAAAAGTTGGATAAAGCTATCCATTGGGTAAATCACTATCCAGTCAGGGTTAGCAAGTTTTTGGGTGGATAAGTTACCCATAGCATGCGGGCAGGCTCTAGTGTCTGGGTTTCACACTCAAGTGTTGCTTTCTTGCTTTTCGCTTTGGCACGCGGGCGAGTGTCTTCCCGCGCCCCTGACCCAAACACGAGAACCTGGTCCCAGGCTAAGCTACCTATCCTTTGTTCAACCTGGCCCCGGAGGGGACACGGCTCAAGATCAAATTCCTCTGAGAAGCAACAAGCTATTGTCACAGCATTAAGATCACTGAGCGATGTTTGCGTGTGATGAGAAGACGGAAGTAATTGTGCAATATTTCTTTGAAATTGTTTTAATATGATGGCAGACAGGAAACAGTAACAGTATTAGTGTGAAAATAGAGTTGATCTAGATTCGTCTTGTATCTGATGGGAAAAAACAAATTTATTTAGATGAGTCAGGTTAGCCTTTGGACATTGGAAGTGGGAGGCGCAACCGTCGAAGTACAGCTGGCTGCCGCTAACTGAGACCCTGTTCTCTATGACATGTGTTAAGTTGTTCAGTTGTTCAGCGTTATTGCTGTCAGTAGTTTAAAACCAGAACCGGGGTAAGTTCCCTTTATGTGAAAGGGCCAATTTAGACAGGCAAAGTTTGGTGCAAATTTTGTCGCGATTTGGTTTTATTTTATAGCATAAATATAGATGGAACGAATGTACTCTTGTGTTATTTACAATCAAATAATTTCACTATACCTCTCAAATTAGCATCTTCAAACTCTAGTGCCGCTGCCGACGCACAAGGCAAGGAAACTTCATCGTTTACAGCAGCGACCGCAGGATCTTTTGGTGCCATGAATGTCACTGCATAAGAACAACAGCTCTCCTTTAATCAGGTCCTGCACTGTTTGAGTGGCTTCCGTGTGACTTTGTTCGTAGGTTACACGACGTTATAGCATTCTACATAAAGGGCAACAAAACAGCGATCTTACGCAATTGATCGCCAAGAGTTACGTACTGAATGCATATGAGAATCGACAAACTCGATTCCGTCGCAACCGAACGTCAAGAAAGCTTTTCATCAGTCTTGACAGCCAGCAGCTCAAACCATTATCCACCTTAAAATCTCGAAACGTAATGTTGCTATTTATAAAAGATCATTTGACCTGCTTGGGGAGTTTCAACATATCGCTGCCTGATTAATATAGCTTTCCGTTGATGTCAGTGGTTTCGATCGTTTCATTTTGTTGTGGCGTTTTTTAACACTCGTACCGCATTCAATAGTGGACAGAAGAACCTTAGCATCAAATTTTACATCAACTTTTCAAAACAAACTCTCGAAACTTACCCAATGTGTGTTGCCAACGATAAAATCCTTGTTACATTTGTTCTGTTGTGTTAACGCGTGCTAAACTCATTCAGAACGACTCATTATATCTTAAAATAAACATTACGATCCAGAACACAGACGGGAAATTCCCTTACTAATGACGAGTATTGTTTTTTTTTTAATTTGATAATTTTTGTAGTACAACTCAAAAAAGTCGCAGTTATGTGCTGTGAATGTAATAAGTTGTCTGTGCTTTCTAAAGATTGTTAAAAAGGCCGTAAATATGGTCTCATACACAAAAATCCGGCTGACGAAGGATTTATTCATCATAACGTGACCCGTGACGCTTGATTTTTTCTTTGTCTTTCTCAGAAGAACCGAAAGGTGACGGAAAGGAAAAATCCCTAATTTCTAATTTAGGACATTTCCCCTTTCGATTTCTGCAAAAAGTAGCTTAAGCTTGTATTTGATCAGAGTCCGGGATCAGAGTACTAGTCTTACGAAGAAGGATAAGCGATAAAGTCGTTGATTTTTGTTATTGTATCAATCACAACTTACATCCAGTATAAATTTTCTGTGAGTGAGTGAGTGAGTGAGTGAGTATCTTTATTTATCCACGGTACAAAATTCGTCAGCTAAAAATTTCTAAAACTAATATAGGTCTAATATAATATAATATAATATAATAACGAATACATATACGTATGTATTATATATTAATAAAAAGCTGCTTTCCACGAATGCGATTTCTTTTTCCACGAATGTGATTTCTTTTTCCATAATAAGTGGAAAGTTCAAGCTCGAAAGAATTAGGGAAAACCCCCGCTGGGATTCGTCATCTTTCAGTTTCTAAACGTTGTTGTGTTTCATTCAGTAAAAGACGCTTTATGCAAATAACAAACGTTCAAGATTAAGAGCGAACTACATACTTTTAACAAGACCTAACGCTGAATATACAGTCGAACTTCAGTTGCGACCGCCTCTCCTCGGCGACCAGTTTTCCAAAATACCAAAAGTTTCCAAGTCAAATCACTATATTTGGAACCTCTTGTAAGCGGCTACCTCTCATAAGCGACTGCGACCACTTTTAGAGCTAAAAGTTTGAAATTTTCATTTGTTTTAACCTCCCGTTAGCGACAGCGTTACTTCACAGATAATAGAGCGGAAATTGGATGATAATTAAGGTGTTATTCCGGTCGCCTTATTACTAGTTTATCAGAAGCGAACCACGATATTCTCAATAAATATCATTTGTTTGGAAAGCTTAAATATTCTTGTGGCTACTAAAAGTTATTACATGGGTTTAGATGGGCATCGGCGCATGGAGTAAGTCTCTATACTAACTAGAACCACTACGTGGAACTTACCGGGGCCCAGTGGGACACGGGATTGCATAAATATAGTTAATCTCTCGCACCCCTCTCCGCGCTTCTGTGGAGGCTTAAATAATTTTAAACCGGAACGACTGACCTCCAAAGGGAAAACAAAATGATGATAATTCACAATGCGGATTGTTCGGCGACCTGCAAACAATGCTACTCTATTGTATTTATCAATGTTTTCACTCGAAGAAAGAAAAGGGAAAAAAGGACACATAGACAAGACAGCTTCTTGAGGCCGGTCATTTCTGTTTATATATAGATTATATAACAGGATTTTACATGTGTTCTTTCAGAAAAATACCAAATAGCTAAGGTTTTTGCGACATTCGGAAGTATTCGCTAACACCGCCAGATAATTTTTTTCATTGTGAAGTCTTCACCGGATGTAGGAATTATCATTGAAACCGTCGGTAGAGAATTTATCACGCATGCATCGATAGCACACAGCTAGTGAACACAGTCTTTCCTTTGCTAATCAATTTTACCATTGAAGGTTCACTCAATGTAGATAGCTTTGACAAGTCGCTCTTATTGACCCTTATTCTCGATAAGTTTCACGATGGAAGGTTCTTTCTTAAGTAATCGCTCGTAAATTTGTCTCTCCAAATATTCACTCTTAAATTTTCGCTAATAAACTAGTGCATCGTAAAGGTTGGGGAACGTGTCGTTCCCTAGAAAGCTATAATCTTTCTCTTGACTGTAATCCATGCCTCTATATACTTCTCAAAATCAGCCAGCGCACTACCAAAAGTAACGAGCCCGCGATATATCTCAAGTCACCGATATACCTCTAACAATGTAACTTTGAAAAAACATCGTCTGCATTTTAAGACCGGTGCCCGCCTACGGCGGGGCCGGGGCCCCGGTAATTATACAAAATTTTCATCCAATACGACAATGTTTTGAGTGTTACCCTCTAAGTCTCTTACTTACTATTAAGTCCCTTACACATTAAAATGTCGAGCAAGGGAACTGCCAGTCGTTAATTTACTGTACAGTAAGAAATAAATGAAAACAAGCTGCTGGTGATAGTCATTTTGACGGAGATCCCCCCCTCTCCCCCCTTCCCCCGATTCAATGGAGACGCCATGTTGGGCCCCTCAGAGGGACACAAACATGGCGGCCGCAAAGTAACAGACGCATCTGTCTGTGTCATTTAGTTTTGCTAATCAAACAAAAAGTTATTACTCTAGAGCTCCGACACATTGAAATTTATACTTCCTCTAGAGCCAGAACTGTTCAGTTAGCAAATATGTACGTGATGTTTCGCAAGAGCCAAGCCTTCTCGGGCTGCCATTTGATGTCACGCAACGTATAAACTTGGCGCTCTGTCACAAAAATGAAGAACGGTAAACGCCACATTATTAGAGATTCTTACATTTGATAGCACATGGGCATTTTGTTTGCGCATGCGCGAGATGAATGGAATAATTTGAGTTCGGCGCGTCGTTCGGCGCCATTTCTTGTTTTTGAACGCGCTGCGGCGGGTTTTTAAACGGGTGATCTACGTTGCGAGAAAGATCTTGTCAAGAGAAATGAAAGATTGTAACAAGTTTACACACATTTCTAACACTGTGGATATTCACAGTGTCTGTCGGGACTTTAGATGAGGATATATTAATGATCAAAGTGCGAACAGAGCGAGATAAAGGTCCAAAGAAGTGGAGTTTGGAATTTGATTTAACGAAGATCAAGATGTTTACTGGAGAAGACAAGCGATGAAGGTTAGTCTTGAGGTGTTGAAGCTTTATTGTTTTGAATCATGGGGTTGTATATTGAGAAGATCGTCAGATACGCGATCCTGTATGATAGGGAAATTTTGAGTTTGAGCTGATTTTCCCTCAACTTTGAAGTAAATTTTCAACATATTTCCGGCGGCCCCCAAGCTTTAAATTGCTTCAAACAACATGTCTCTTCTTCTTCTCCTCAGCCGCTGGGGACTCTAGGCTTTAAAAAATGCGCAGTTTGCAGGATTAGAATTCTTTTACAACAGGTTTCGACAAATAGTTATTCGGGATGTTTTGGTAGTTTTTCTGATTCGTGGATCACGAAGGTCTTTCGTCTTGTTGCTCTCCAAATCTGTTATGCAGGGTATGTAGTTGTCTATTTTTTACACTGTTAAAGTTTCGTTTTAATACACGTGGACTTTTGCTATTTTTCTCCCTGTTTTTTTGTAGGTATTTTTATAATCGCCTTTTTTGTCTCCAAGGGCTAACTTGAGTAGAAACTTTGGTTAAAATTCTTTATTTCACTGGCCCCCAAGTCCCAAAGCACTTTCAGTGCATTGTTTGTTTACTTGTCGTTTGCTCTGTCCAGTTTATTTCTCCTACAAAAATGCGTGGTGTTATTTTAAGAAGAAAAACTGGTACCGTTTCTGTCGAAATTTTCACATTTCATGTACATTTAGCTTTCGAACGGCACACGGGAACCGAATGACGTGAGCTTAAATGTGCAGCGTTTATTTTGTAAGAATTCCTCTGCCTTTCGAGCTGATTTTTTTTGCAACAATGTAACAAAATGTACAAAATAGCTTCCAAAAGACTATTGTTTTGCTGTTATTTACCATGCTCTGAAGATTCAGAGAAAGACAGTTGTTCAAACAAAATTAGAACAACACGTTATAACTGTTTTTCTATGCAGGCATTGAAAAAATTGGGAGTTTCATTACAAACACAATAGATTGATGAAGCAGATAATGTCTTCTTTACAATTCTTGTCAATGTTTAGGGATTTGTAATCTACTAGCTCTTGCAACAACTCCATGTTCTCTACAGTATGGTTATGTAACATGAACGTAAATGCAGTTGTGATAACTAATCATCCTTTCACATACATGTAATTAGTATTACATGTACACTGTTAGCCTGTGAATGAAATATGCTACTGCTCAAAATAACTCTGCAGCATGACAGAAATATATTCCAGGTTGTGTAATCAGGTAAATCTAATTAAGAATGAAAATTAATAGTTATTCACCAGTTCACAGATAAATTAAGATACAAAATGAAAATGTTGTAAATGGGATTAACAATTTCATTTCAAATTTTCGATGAAAGGGCAATTAAAGTAATTTACCTATATACACCTTCACTGTTAACTGTAGCACAAAATAAAATATTGTTGAATATCACTGGGTAGCAAGTCATTCCAGTAACTCAACCCTCTAACAGAACTGGAAAACTTCATTATTTTAGCATTTACAGTAGATGTGAAGATGAAGACAAGAGGATGGGGAGGGGTTTACTGTACTAAATAAAGCCCACAACTGTACTATTTCTGACTTCTAATGAAATCTTGTTTACGTTATCTATTTCAGACCTTAACCTGCCACATTTGAGCCTTCAAGTGAGCCCCCTTGTCTTCCATAACCATCCTTCCATGAAGATATTGTGATGAAGTTGCTATTATTTCCAGCTGAGTTCGTTGCAACAATGCTACTTTGGAGACCATGTGTGTGGCTTTCAAAGAGACAAATCCTTGTTTGGTCGAAGCTTAAGACTAGCAACTTGACTGGTGGAACAATCAATACTGCATGAAATGTTGTTTGTTAATTGGCCTGTAATAAGAACCTACCTATCAGACCACATGCCAATTATCTTAGCAGAATAAATATGAAAACTTAAGTCCAAAAATTTGTATTAGTTTTTTGTTGTTGGTGTTGTTTTTTTTTAATTGCTGAAATTATCAACAGCAAATTGATGTACATGTATGTTTTGTTGATATGTTTACCCGTTGGAGGAGGGGGTAAAACTGGCCAGGAATTTCCTTCCATTTTGGAATAGTAATCTGCACTGCTAAGGCTGAAAAAATGAGAGAATCCTAGGAGCACAAAGCTCAGTCCAGAGGCAAAAAGCCCAACTTGTGAACTTTAAGGGTTGCAGCTGAAAACGATGCTGTGTCATTTCACAGTACCCAAAACACATGGTGCATCTTTTGAGGTATGGTTTGGTTTCACAAGAATGGGGCACTTAAATTTTAATAGCTTTGTTGAAACTTCCTTTTCAAGGTGTGTTTGTTTAGTGTTTGACTACTGCCAATTTGACTGTAGCCTCCATATCAAATGTTTAATACTTTCACAGATGAAACTAATCATTACAGTTAACTTGCTCACTGATGAAATCCTTAATTTTTCTTCCATCTCTAAAGCTCCCCATGGGTTTAAATACATATCTCTAGTTCTACTACATTATGATTTTTCTTAGCTCGACATTGAAGTTGTCTGTGCCGTGGGTATTAAATCGCCGTCGCTGGTCATGTCAATAAACTTGTGCGAAATTTTATTTTCCGATTGACACAATTGCTCGAGGATTATTGCGTTAGTAGTTGAAGCGATAAAAAACGTTTATAGCGCACGAAAAGCCTCGAATATTTCAGTAGTTACTAGAGGCAGCTCTAGAATGATGAAATAACTTTTAATTACGTCTGTGCTGAACAGACCTTCCGCAACGCATCCTTCTAGTTCACAAATATTCCTTGATCCGTGTTCTAACAATTCCAAAAAAAGACTAGAAGCGGTATTAAAAGCCTTGATCTTCTGAAACGGACTTGGTTGGAACTTTCTACAAGACTTCAAAAAACCATTTGGTTGATTTTCTGACGCTTTCACTCAAGTTACAAATGGAAAAAAGAAAAAGACTACTTCCATTACCGACAAATTTGTCGCAACTATCGCCATTTTGCTTACACGCAAAGTAGGCGCATACCAGCGGTTACTCACATTAAAATACTTTTTGTGGAGCATGCGCAAACAAAATGCCTCTCTGCTACATTTGATGAAACTGGGATGAAACGATGACGTCACATGAAAGTGGCAATATGGTGACACAGTAGTGTCGCCTACATGAGCAGATTAAAGAACTGTAAAACAATGCTGTCAGTGTTTGGGTGTATTGCAATGACAGGTGGAATTAATTGAGTAGAAGCCTCCTTGTGAATGTGCAGCTGTGGTGGTATCACAGCAAAACATATCCACGTAGCGCTTCGTAAGTATGAACTAAACTTACCTCTTCATTCTATTTAACTAGCGGTTTGTTATAAGCGATCTTAATAGTATTCCGAATTAAGCTCAATTAAGCTGAAGTCTTGTAAGCCATGTCGACTGTTAAGGCACAGCCAAAAGCAACTACATGTATATTTTTATTGTAGAGCGCTTTTGAATATCGATTTTATAGTTTAAGCGCTGTATAAATGTATTACTATTATTATGCCAATTGCCAAACCTTCTCAAGTACTGGCGATTTATTTATAACCTTTATTTACCCTCGGCAGTATTTATAGCACGGGTCATGTATACTATCCGCAATCGGCTGTCCGTGTCGATCGATGCCCTCGATCAATACCCTTGATTGACTCTCCATCGACCCTCCATCGACACTCGATCGACACTCAAATGAGTCGGTCGACACTCGGCCGACTATCTACCAACTGTTGATCGAGTGTCGATCGAGTGTCGACCGAGTATCAATCGGGATGTCGATCTAGTACCGATATTTAACAATTATTCGCCGACAATTATTTAAACAATTATTTAACAATTATTCGCCGACTTCGTCTCGGGGAATATTCACCAATATTCACGAGCCTGAGGCGAATAATTTTTTATTTTGTAATAATTGAGTATAATTACTCAGGTGATTATAGAAATGCCTAAACAAAGGAATGTTAAATTTTATTTGTCATTGTCATGCGTCAGTGAACAAGTTCACGCACTGATCACATGGCGATTGAGAGCCGTTCGCACGGACAGCAGGTTCTCTTGTAAAAAGTCCCGTTATGGCAAGCCGTTTGTAGCAAAATTTAATCCTTGTAATATATGTTTAATCTTTTAAATAATGGTTCTATTTAAAGAATAAAAATGCCTTCAATTCAATCGTAAATATAATTTTTGGTTCAATTCAATCTTTTTATTTTTATGATTCCATCCAATGCCCGAAATATTGATTCAATCCAATACCTCATGTATTGATTCAATCCAATACTTGGAATATTGATTCAATCCAGTACTTCGAATATTGATTCAATCCAATACCTCGAATACTGATTCAATCCAATACTTGGAAAATTGATTCAATCCAATACTTCGAATATTGATCCAATCCAATACCTTGAATATCGATGCAATGCAATACTTGAAATATTGATTCAATCCAAACCTGAAATATTGATTCAATCTTCCTGGGCCGAGCGCGGCCAACAGGAACGAGAGTGACTGAGCGCAAGAGAGCAGTGAAAAACATAGCGGGCGAAGAACGATTTGATTTAGAAGTCTTGCTGAAGTGGATAAAAACTGAAATACTTTTTGAGAATTTTGACTCGGAAGCTTTACAAGGTCACGCCGAAGTTCCAAGTCCCTTCAATCCATCTGTTGGCCACCTCGTTCCATCAATTAGTCACTTCGTTCCAAAGAAAAGTCACTTCGTTTCAAAGGTAAACAAAGCTAGATTTTTCCCAAAATTCGAAGTTAAGGAATGCTTGGTTTGTTTTGAATGTTCTTCGTACAACATTCATACAATTCTTTCGATCGCTCTCGGATATGATGCGAAAATTAAAACACGTTTATTGGCTTTTCTAAGTAAACCAGAAGTTTGTGTTAAATCGACTTCAGATGTGTATCCAACCGACTTTTATGTGTATCGAAACGACTTCGATTCATAAGGAAACGATCGCGAGGTGATTATTCTTTCGAACGACGTGACTCATAAGGTGGCTGAAAACAGTTTCCACACTTGGTGATGGGTCGTTACAGCCACTCTTTATCACCTGATGCTACAAACATGGTTTCAAATTGACGGCTGATAATGACTCAAAAGTCAAATTCTAAAGTAAAATCCCTCCAAGAAGAGAACGACTGTCTAAAGAAAGGAATAGAAAGCTTGAAGGATGAATTTGGACGGATCGCAACCGCGCCAAAGTCTCATGAATCCTCTTGCGGCAGCCATAAGCCGCATCCTGAAGTGGAAAAATCTCTGGAATTTGTTGTGGCATGTATGCGAGCAGAGAATAAAATGAAAAAAATGAAATGAAAACAAATGATAAGCATGATAACACGCAACTTTTGGCAAGGTTTCAAAGAATTCTGTAGGTGGGGTTCAGAGCCACCTTAAATTTTCGAAAAGTTTAGGTGGCTCTAAACCAGCCGTTTCTTGAGCACGCGTTCCTTGCCCCACACCACAGTTGAGAGGAGGATCAACAACCGGACTCCCAAAACGGCTGGAAATCAAGCCTACTCGAGCTCTGATCCCCACGTACTGAATTTTTTTGACTTTGCCAAAAGTTGCATCTTATCATGCTTATCAAAAGTTGATAAGAAAAAAAAATTCAGTGCTGTTTTTGAATAATAAGCCCCCTGATGCAGTAATTAAGGGTGTTTTTAGGAGGCCATTCTGTTGCCATGGTAACCTATTGTGTTACAACAATGGTAACAACGTGTTTACCAATGGTTAGGCAGTGTTTTGAAACCATGTTTGTAGCATCAGGTGATAAAGAGTGGTTGTAACGACCCATCACCAAGTGTGGAAACTTTTTTCAGCCACCTTATGAGTCACGTCGTTCGAAAGAATAATCACCTCGCGATCGTTTCTTTATGAATCGAAGTCGTTTCGATACACATAAAAGTCGGTTGGATACACATCTGAAGTCGATTTAACACAAACTTCTGGTTTACTTAGAAAAGCCAATAAACGTGTTTTAATTTTCGCATCATATCCGAGAGCGATCGAAAGAATTGCATGAATCTTGTACGAAGAACATTCAAAACAAACCAAGCATTCCTTAACTTCGAATTTTGGGAAAAATCTAGCTTTGTTTACCTTTGAAACGAAGTGACTTTTCTTTGGAACGAAGTGACTAATTGATGGAACGAGGTGGCCAACAGATGGATTGAAGGGACTTGGAACTTCGGCGTGACCTTGTAAAGCTTCCGAGTCAAAATTCTCAAAAAGTATTTCAGTTTTTATCCACTTCAGCAAGACTTCTAACTCAAATCGTTCTTCGCCCGCCATGTTTTTCACTGCTCTCTTGCGCTCAGTCACTCTCGTTCCTGTTGGCCGCGCTCAGCCCAGGAAGATTGAATCAATATTTCAGGTTTGGATTGAATCAATATTTCAAGTATTGGATTGAATCAGTATTCGAGGTATTGGATTGAATCAATATTCGAAGTACTGGATTGAATCAATATTTCAAGTATTGGATTGAATCAATATATGAGGTATTGGATTGAATCAATATTTCGAGCATTGGATTGAATCATAAAAATAAAAAGATTGAATTGAACCAAAAATTATATTTACGATTGAATTGAAGGCATTTTTATTCTTTAAATAGAACCATTATTTAAAAGATTAAACATATATTACAAGGATTAAATTTTGCTACAAACGGCTTACCATATCCCGTCTTTCCTTCTGACTGAGACGTCAAAACTTGGCAAACATTTATTCATCTCGTTGACCTCCATTGCCAGTGGTAAATTTGGTTTGTTGTTGAAACCATTCTGTTAGGTAAATTAAGTGTTGTAAAAATTTAATAGCTGTTTTGATTTATTCATGCATGTCGACATAAGCAAAATTTTCATGGAAATTTAAATGGTTTCTTAGCACAATTTTCACACCTTACCTTTGAAGAGTGTCATTCCGAACTTTGTGGCATGTTTGGTATTCCTCGGAATGGCATTTTCTTCCATTAAATTAATTTCCTCCTCAGACACATTGACAAGGTGGAATATGACGCCATTCTCGGCCAATGAGATCTCGAGGATTTCTATAATCACCTGAGTAATTATACTAACGAGATTTATTGATCGAGGATATTGATCGACAGTCGATTGCGGATGCCATTTAAGTACACATAATCCTAATAGCACAAAGGCTAATGGGGCCAAGCATGCAGTTTTTCGTAAACAAGGGTTACATAAACTATGAACTGGGGTCTTTTTCATCTTGTACTGCGTTAGTGTAAAAAAATATTTTCCACTTATGATCAGTTGATTTAGGGTTAAACCAGACGATTCATGTTTTAAAACACCATAGATAATTTCATTTTGCTCCAAAGCAATGTTTCCTCTACATGTAGCATTGTACCACTTTGTAAATTTATTCCAAAAGGATTTATTAATTGGACATTCTACAAATAAATGGAGTGGTGTCTGATCATGTCATGGCAATAAGGACAATCGGATTGCTGCTTCTTTTTCTTCTTGTAGAGAATTTTATTTGTATACAGGATATTATGCACTATTTTATATTGAAACACGGATAATTTTACCTCGTTTGTTACACAAAAAGGAAGTTAATAGATATTTTTTTCTTTCTTGGGAGATAAATCCATGTTCAATGAGCCTTTTCTCTGCAGTTGGAGGCTCACGGAAACGCTGGTAATTAGGTAGTGTTGTGAATTGTTTTGCACATGAGCTTTCGATCGCAAGTGGTACGTATTCAGTTGACGGTAGAAGACATTCCTGCTTTAGCATAGTTTTCTTTTTTTGTGGTATAGCAGATAGAAGGCTGTAATACTTTATAAAATTACTCTTGACATTTTACTCTTGACATGTCTTGAGTGTCAGTTTTGAAAGGCTTCAAGATGTAGGTGTAGGTGTTCGTTGTCGAAAAGGCACGAGAGATTTTCAATTCCGACTTTTTTCAAGGCTGATAGTGTGTGATCACTCAGCCAATTAGATTGCAGCATTTGCATTAGGGTGCAAGTAGAATTCTACTAACATTGCATATTTGCTGCAGACATCAGTTAAGTACATAAAGGTTTTTGAGAAGTCACTAATTAATTATCAAGCTTTGATTTCCTGCAGGTTTTGTGTGTATAAACCTGATGTTCAAAGGATGCTTAGAATTCTATTACGCCATCGAAGGCGTTTGGTAAGTTATTCTTACTGTTTTTTTAATTAACGCTTATGTTACTTAATGACTATATTTAATCCCCACATGCTCAAGTGTACATTCCCCAAGCTTCCACAAAATCTGAAAAAGCAGCAGCAACAACGACAACCTTCCTCGTCAATGACACTTCTTTTTATTGTTTTTTGCTTCCCTTAATGTTTTGGTTGAAATGAAAAAAAAAACAAACAAAGAAATTAATGCAACCACTACTTTTGTCTTTTAGAGAGCAGTCGTCATTTCCATTTCTCTTGCCAATAAAACCTAAAGTGTACAAATTTTCATAAAATCAGCAAAAAAACAAGCCTTCCCTACATGTTACACTTTTTTGACAGTTATTGGCTTTCCTCCAAATTCGTTAAAGAATGCTTCTTCGTAATATTTTACAAAGAATTATTATGACACACGTACCCCAGAAGTGGTTGTTTAATACATGATGGATTTTTTAAATTCAGTTGAGCATAGCAAATTAGAATATAATTTCTATACAGAAGATCTCATATTTGCATGAGTTTGCAACAGCTTTTTATGAAACATCGCAGATATTTACTGAGTTTGGCACAGATGGTAAATTGAGCAGTGAGGCATATTTCTTGTATGAATGAAGCAATCAAAAAGTGTGACGTAATCCAAAAGGTTGCATTTATTTACTTAATGATGTTGCCTCTGTTTTCCTCACAGATTTTCATTATTTCCCTTTCCCTGCTGCTGGGTTTTGGAATTAAAATTATTCAAAGTAATTTGTTAGGTAAGACCCTGAATGTGTTCAGATGTATTTAACGGCATTTTTCAATAATTTATTGGTTTTATATCTCCAGGGGATCTGTAGCATAAAGGTGGTTTTCTGTAGCGCCTTAGTGAGAGTCTGAGTTGTAGAAATGGACTCATAAGAGCTCTGACAACCTAGTGAAAAGAAAAACGCTGAGTCGTAAGCCGGATGGAATTGTAGTATGAAGAATCAGAATGTTTCCATTTTCTCCTGATTCATTTATGACTCTGTCACTTGTGTTGCAGTGAAAACTAAGATATTAATAGCTCAACAAATTTTTCAGTTATTAAGGCCTTAGAAATTGAACCATTGCCGGATTTCATACGTTGGGGGCCTGGGTACAAGTCCGTGTATTATGGGATTAACAACACAAGACCCATATATTCAGAAAGAGCACACTGAGCTTTACAAAATCCTTAAGTTTCGTGTTAATTGGGCCAATATTGAACAAGATACAGCCATTCAAAAACTTCAAAATTTGCAAAGAAATGTATGGATTTCCAGACAAGTGTCAGGCAATCCATACATTTGTTACTAAATTTTTAAGTGTTTGAGTGACTGTATCTTGTTCATTATTGACCCAATTAACACGAAACTTAAGGATTTTGTAAAGCTCAGTGTGCTCTTTCTGAATACATGGGTCTTGTGTTGTTAATCCCATAATACACAGACTCATACCCAGGCCCTCACGGTATGAAATCCGGCAATTGGCATATGTGGGTCAACCTCATTCCCAGGTTCTCTCTTTCACCTCCTTTCTCAACAAGGGAGACAAAGGAGAGAGCCTGGGATCAAGGTTGGGTGATTGCGGGCCTAAAGCATGAGAGCTGGCAGCTGGGTATATTGTATAATCCTAATCTTTATTAACCTTGCGTCTTTTGAATAACGATGATCTATTTATTTTGGTGTTTCAGGAAAACCAAACCATGATAATTACCCAGCTGGTCATTATCTCGGTCTACAGAACATCTCTAGTATCAATGAAACTTTACATTGGCAATCTGAAATCAAATGCAAGCCTCACAGGTATGGGGGGATTAACGTAATGTAGGGTCATTCCATGGTAATTTGGACAAGAAATTATGAACATGAAAGTTGCTTAATTTACTCAATTTCCTGATAAATGGATAACATGTTAATTACGTTTGATGAAAATAATCAAAATTGTTTGACGTGAACTATTGTTTATGCATAAATTATCATAAATCACGAAAACTAATGATAACATCTGTTACGGAGGGGAGAAATTGCTACAGTATGTTGGTGGAATTATAAAATATGAAACAGCAATTTTAGTAAAACCGGTCTGGGACACAAACTTTTCCAGACTAAGTAACTTAGAAATTGGCCAAACTCTACATTTCTGTCAGTTGACAGCTGCCGACAGCTTTCTGGATGCCCTTCTCCCTTTTGCAACATTTTGAAGCCTAAAAGTTCCGTTGGTGTGCTTGTAAATGACAAAGTCAACTTCATGTTTTGAAATCTTCTAATTTTAGGTCAAGGGTAAGTTGTAAATACATGTATATTGTTTAAAAAGAAAATAGGTTTTAAGCTGTAGTTAAGAGAGATCCATTAGTTTCTGTTGCGGAGGGGGAATTTTGTTGCGGAGGGGAATTCTGTGGAGGCAGTCTTCTTTGATAATGGTTTTATTGAAATGTTTGCATCGACAAAAGACATCATTTTTCTCTCACAAGTTCAGCAACCTTGTGTTTCAACAACCTGTTATTTCCACATTTTACCTATATTGCCAAGGTCTAGCCCTAACCCTTAAAATCCCAGGAATGATCAAAATCCAATCTCTTGTGACAAAAACAATACGTTATTAAACACAGAGGCGACAAGAATAAAGAAAATCATCAACTAAGTGATACTGTCTTGACATCATAACACCAAATTCCCAAAACCTGCATTAAAAGAACTGTATGGCTGTTGGTAAGAAGAATTTACATTTTGAACCGTACAATTACATGTAGCGTAGTAACATCTTGGTAATATGCGGTGGCCTCATGGTTAGTGCGCTCGTCTCCGGATCGAGCGGTCGGGGTTCGAGCCCTGGCTGGGGACGTTGTGTTGTGTTCTTAAGCAAGACACTTTACTCTCACGGTGCCTGACTCTATCCAGGTGTATATATGGGTACCAGCAAACTTTATGCTGGGGACAACCCTGCGATAGACTAGCATTTCATCCAGGGGGGAGTAGAAATACTCCTAGTTACTTCATGCTACTGAAACCGAGATAAGCTCCGGCCTGATTGAGCCACTTGGTTCATATGCAGACCTAAGGTTTTTTTTCGTAACACCTAGGGATATCTTCTTAATGTCCTGGGCCGGGTTGTTTAAAGCCCGATTAAGCTAACCCAGGGTTAGCGAGAATTTTGATTTTGATGTTAGCAACTTTTCGGAGAGCTTTTCTGTTTATACTTTTGGCCTTCTCTTTTGAATAATCTCAAACTAAACAAAAAGTAGGAAGCGAAAATCATTTTTATGCAAAGAAAATCAATGCTTCGGTTAGCTTTTAATCCTGGGTTAGCGTTAGCCGGCTTTCAAACAACCCGGCCCTGTTTATTTTGAAGCGTTTTTAAGCCATTTTTATCAGTTTGTTTCAAATTCTCTTTTAGACCTGACAAAAGTGGTTCTGGGCAAATTTACCAACATTACGGACAGCCAGGGCGTGTTGAGGATCGGAAATGTGACGAGACTCATTACCCCGACATATGTTCGTTCCAAGTAACAGAGTCTGGTAATCACAAACTGTCATGTGACGCTAGAGTTTGTTGGTGGTGGTCAAATATCCAAATAGCTTCCGTCAATCCAGAAATGGGAAAAGCTGTCAGTGACTGGAAGACCTTGCCAAAAAAAACCTTGACCGCTGAGGTGCAAGACGCTGTGAAAACAAACCTAGAAAGGGGATTTAGTTTTCTGTTCCTAAGATGTGACTCTATTTTTGGAAGCATCTTTCAAACGCTCACTTTTCCGCCAGTGCTAAAGAAAGTCGTGGAAGGAGAAAGTAAACGTGGTATTGATATAAATGTCATCATGCTTGACTCCATATCTAGACCACATTTCTACAGAATTATGCCAAGAGCCGTAGAGGCGCTTCGCAAGATTGCGCAGGATCCTAACATAAAGGCCACCGCCTTGGACTTTGAACTTGTCCAGAGTATTGGTCAACAGACATTTGAAAACTTGAGACCATTTTTCTCTGGTGTTCTTAAAGGTGAGTGTAGTTTTCTTTGTAGCTTTTGTTTGGATCACGCTCACCAAATATGTAAGAAATATTCTGTAGAACTCAAATAAGGGCTCTTCTCTCTTTTTTAACATGAAAAACGAGAGAAGAGAGATTTCCCCTTTCAAAGAATTGCACCATCAGCTCATATGAAAAAAGCAATCTAGGCGTAAGAAAGACCAGTTCTTTTTATTGAGTTCAGTCAAGAGGTAATGATCTAGTCTCTAGCCTGCAGTGCAGGCGTATTTTGGACGCGCGAGTGTACATTTTCGTATTAGGCCACCATCTTGGATTTGGTAACTGTAGCTCGTCGGGAAATTTAAGCTAAGGCCCTAACAGAGACTAATCTGGGCGTGACTCGAGCTTGATTTCACCCCTGAAAGGTACCGCTTAAAACGGACTAAGCTGAATTACCAGCCGCTGTTCAGGAAGTTACACCGGATTCGATAAACCTAAAAGCGGAAATAAAAGCGGTTTTTTAATTCTTATTTCTTCGAGTGCAGGTAATGGTCCTCCCAAACCGATCGGGGGTGTTTTTCGAGCAGTTTTGGTCGTAAAAATAGGTCACAGCTTTTCCTATTTTGTTCTAAAATTGGGTGTGGTTGTGCCTTTGTCTGGCGGTCATTTTCAGTTAAACATTCACGAAAACGACTCTAAAAAACACAAAGATATACTGAACTTTGGCATGCGCCCGTTAACCGGAAACAGAGACATAAGTTTATTCGGGGAGTTTCAGAAGAGCCATTGCACCACTATAACTTTATATTAGCTAGGCCCATACGCTTGCAAAGAAAGCGAGACAAATGTTCTCCAACGTTACCGAACAGTAACATCTATGCCGAAGATTGCTGACTCTGCCTTTTAAAGATCGCTTCCTTCAGCTTGTATTGAATCGCTCAGAGCAGGTTTTCTGATTTTTCAGACGACAACGAAATCAGTGCCTCAGGGAAGAACACAAAGGCTCCCTTAGGCGTGGAGGTGTTATATGGGACCTTCCAGAAATGGGGCTACCAGACCCTCTTTCAAGAGGACCTTTGTTGGTATGACATATGGGGAAGTGCGCTAACGGACATTGAAAAACGTGAAGTACCAAGCAATGATACAGAATTTAGAGAGAGGTAAGGCTGGTAGAAGATTGAGTTTAACTGCCTAGTATCTCAGTCCTCGAGACGGCTGTCTCCTACCAGATTACGTCCTACTCTTAACATTTTTAACCTCTTAGTACGTAGTTTATTCACGGAGTAATCCTAAGGGCGGCGGAGGGTTTTGAAACATTGGGGGGTTCATCGTTAAGCCAAGCGCATACATCAACTCCTAATTTCCAAAATGTCTTTTGCGTTGTTCGCGAAGTGTTCGCCGATGCCACAGGTAATGTCAAATACAATCTTAAGAGTTTGTGGACCTCTCCTAGTAGCGTTGTGGTGACAGGAATTTTGTTGAGAGCTTCGCTAATCGTCTTTATATTTGTACCCTGACGTCGGGCAAATTACGAAACAGAATATTTTGTCAAACCAATATTTTGTCAAACCAATTTTGTCAAACCAATTTTGTCAAACGATATTTTCGGCACCAAATGTGGCGGGGGGGAAAGTAAATTTTCGTTTTGGGGGCCTGCAGCCCACTCTCCCCTACTCCGCCGTCTATGGATCCAGACTCCCAAACATCAACGCTTCAACCACACTTTTACCATTACACTATTCCATCGGCAGAGTTAATGCGGCCTAATTGTGTTTAGGGCCAACTAGGTGTTAACTACATGCAAGTTTTTTTAAGTTCCGGCGAACTTAATGCTGGATGTAACCCTACGGTAGACTAGCATCCCATCCAGACTGAAGTACAAATATTCCTAGTCGCTTCATGCTAAAAAACGGGAATAAGCTCTGGCCTGATGAGCCACTCGGCTTGTATACAGACTTTACATTGATCATACTAAATTGTCAGTTAAGTACGTACGAAATTCCATGTTATCTTTGGTTATAGGTGGGAGGAACTACAAGCAAAAGTGGCCAAGAAACACATCGATCACTATGGCTTGACACATTTCTCCTGCACAATGGTGAACAAGTACGACAGAACAAACCACTATGATGAGCCTGCGAAGATGTGCCTTAATGGTCAGCTTTTCAGTTGGTATTTCATGGACTACATAACGAAGGTGTACACTGCTTTGCAAAGCGACGAAAGAGCCAAGCCTTTGCTGTCGTACATGCATTTCAACACTGGACACGAAATGACTGGAACACGAATAGTTAATTTGGACGCAAACTTGGCGAAGTTTTTCGTCGATATGGCGGGGTTTCCCAACACTCTGACCGTGATTTTTGCCGACCATGGCCACAAAATGACACCGTTTAGTTACACAGAGGAAGGTAGAAGAGAGTTGTTTGACCCAGCTTTCTTCATGGTTGTTCCTGATGGCGTCAAAGAAAGACTGGGCCCTCAACGAATGGCCGCCTTGGTTGCAAATCAAAAGCGGCTCTTTATCTTACAAGACGTACACAAAGCACTCATGAGTTTACACGACTCTGAGAAAATGAACTCTCAGGATTTTTCACAAACAGGCATATTCTCAGTCATTCCTGCCAACCGAACATGCGCAGACTTGTACATGCTTCCGCTGACCAGGTGTAAGTGCGAAGGCTTTGATGAAGAAGGTCACATCAAAGATAATGCAGATAATCACAAATGGCTGGCAGAATTTGCGGTTGGATACATGAATGACGCAATACAAGAGCAATATATGAAAGGTATGATGTTAAATGGTTGATAAGCTATCGTTCTCCTTTCTTTAATTGAAAAATTTTTAAGGTCTTAAATTTCTCAATTTTCTAAGATGGAAGTCGATGTCGTGTACCAGACACAATAGATGAAGGTAGGAGGGGGAAGAGGAGAGAAGGGTAACTAATGGGAGGACGGGTTGAGGGGAGAGGCGAGTCGGTGCTTGTCAGCAGCTTCGTTCCCAGTATCTCGCATCTTATTGAGAAAACCTGGGAACGAGGGAAAATGAGAGAACCTGGGAACGAGGTTGGCTTGCCAGGTTACAATTGATCCAAGTAAGAAGTTCAATTCTTCCCTTTTTTCAGGCATTGTTGACTTAGATAAAACATCTGGGTTTGGAAACTGTGAACGCCTTGTTGGAAAAACATTTGCAAATATTATCAAACGTTTCCAAGGAGAGTACATCATCACCTCTATGGACATACATGTGGTCCCCCCACAAGGATATGAAGAAGATGAAGTTTATAAAGTCTCCACAAAGCAGTATGCTCAGCCAAAACAAAGAATATTTTTTCTCAGTTTTATAAGACAGACGAGGTACAACAAGTTTATGTCATGCGCAGATAAATCAGTCGATATCAGGCTCTGCGCATGTGCCAAAGAGAAAACTGCTGACGGAAAGAAAGGAATATTGTTTGACAATGGTGTTGCGCGTGAAATGTTTGGTTCAGAGACAACTGTGAAGGATTTGGACTCAGATTGTTTGTTGTTCTTAAGACGGAATTATGGAACTTTCTCTTTTGCCCTGGAAGTAGCGAATGTCTGTACAGATCGCACTTATAACTTTACTCTAACCGGCTCAATGGATCAAAGGATTTTTGCTAACACAGTACCCATGAATCGGGAGCTACCCCCAAAGACCTTTTACTTTCTAACATCTGTTTACAAATACATCTCGAAAGTTAATAGTCCTTTGGATTTGAAAGCCAGAATTCAAGTTATGAAGGAGAGTTCGAACGAGTTCAAGGATTTGGAGACAGTAGATGTATCATGACAGAGGACAAGTATCTTTACTTGCCACTTTAGAAACAAGAAGAAACTCCGGCAAGTCTTATCTCGCAGTGGCTTGTGGGACCGTTACTGTGGACAAAGCAAAAGGCAAAGCAACCTTTCGTTCCTAGGTTCCTTTTTCTCATATGGTTCCCACTAACGATCCCACAAGCGACTGCGAGGTGAGTCTCGCCCCAGATTTCCTTTCGTTTCTACCACGACATGCTCCCGGCTGGATTCATGGCTCACTTGGTTAGAACGATGGTGATTTGATCTGGGGTTTAAAGGGTCAAATCTCACCGGAGTAAAGACTTTCTTTGTCCAGGTCACTTTGCAATAAAAATCGACCACGAGTATGAGATTTAGTCCGAGCAGAATTTTCAGAAGTTTTCAGTTTTTTCAGAAGTTTCTAAGCAGTGATGTTTCCAGAGCCCTTGCTCTTCATGTTAATTTTAGGTGGAGAGGGTAGCTCATGGGATGAGATGGGTTTGTGCCGTGATAATGTGAAGCCTGGAAACCAAAATTAAAAACTCGTTCTCGTACTTGATCTCATATTCAATTCTAAAATCCCCTAAAAGGACCTCTGTGGAACATTTATTGAATTCCGTAGTGTATCCCAGGCCCGGGTTGTTCTAAAGGCGGATAACGGTATCCGCCGGATAAATCACTATCCAGCGGATAGCGTGGTTTGTTTTGTTTATACTTATCCACTGGATAGCGATTTATCCGGTGGACAGCGTTATCCAGCCTTTGAACAACCCGGGCCAGTTCTTTTATTGTTTTATCTGTCCAGACTAATATATCAAAATTCGCTTTCTTCGATTGTCAGCTGTTTCTCGATATCATTAAACTTTTTTATGTATTGGATTTTTTTGAAAGACATATTCAATTTGCTAATTGACGGTATTTTGCTTTTTATACAGAAGGAAATGTTGATCATTACTTATTTATTCACAGTACTGTTCGCTCGTTCGTCTGTTCGCACGCACGTTCTTTTGTTTGTTCGTTCAGTTATTTATTCAATTACTCTTACTATTTAATTACTTTTCTCAATATTTACGAAAACTACTGGTTAATTTCATTTGTCAACTTAACAGTTAGTTGGCTAACTGGTCTAGCCCTTGTGGATAATTATTTGAGGTATAGTATACACTGAATTTTTCTTTCACTATTTTCTCCTTTTTGGTAAGAAAAAAAATGTTTACCTGGTCGTTTTTATGAGTTTTTACCTAATTGTATATTTATTTCCTCATTATCTATTTATATTACTTGGGAAGCGTCCTGATGGAATGTTAGGAAAACGAAGACGGCAACGGCATCAGCAACGGGAACATCGCGAAACAAAAGATTTAATGAGCAGGACAATGGCTGTGCACGTGCGTTATAATTCTTGTTACATTTCTTCGCCGTTTTCTGCAAAACAAAAACGTGAAATGACCAAATTCCGTGTTGTCTGGAGAACGTGAACCGCGACGGGTTCTTTTTAAAATCTTTATTTCAATTTTATGGGCGTGTCCCAGATTCAGCTTCGTGATAGTGTTGGCAGTGATAAGCAAAGTAAATGACTTTAGGGTACCGCGATATTTGTAGGTAAAATGTAAATTCATTTTTTAATCGACGTTCTCCTCGACGTTTCCGTCGTCGTTCCTTAAACTCCCTATTGTAAATGTAGATCATTGGAACATCGCTAAACAAAAGGTTTTAGTAATGAGGGTGAGACTCGTGCAGGATAAATTTTAAAAAGTATATTAATAGGTTAAAGTTGAAAAACTGTAACATTTCTAAAAGCTATATATTGCCTGACAATAAATAGATACAAAAATAAAAAAGAGTACATTTGCAAAACGAATGAATGTGCTAATCTGATGTTTATCTAATTGACCAATCACAGCTCACAGAGTGTTCGAAGGGAGAAACGTCTGACCTCGTTCCCAGGGTCTCTCGTCTTCCCGTCCCCTAGTGCGAGAGAGACCCTGTTAACGAGGTTGGGGAACCCTACTTTTTACTTTTTAAAAGTAATACGTCCGTTATAAAAGACTTCCTCCTGCGGAAATCACGCAACGCTCCCCACTTCCAACGCGTTGCGTGACTTATTCCCGGGGGTGCATCTTGTCTCGGGTTGAAAGCAAGCAGCGTTATGCAAACTGGCATTGGGCTTGTCCCAGGCCAGAGCGATTCTCCATACCTTATTGCCACATCATTAATAACAATACCCACGGTAGAATATTACACTATCCACCAGCACTCTTACAGAAAAAAAACCGTACGTACACGAGAGCGTATCCGTTACAGAGCCATTTATACGATTATCCGCATTGCTGCAAAGTACTGTACTTGAACTTGCTTGAAAGCTGTTGAAAGGGTAGCAATCCTTTAGGAACTTTCCTTTGAAGTTCAACATCCTCTTGGATTGATTGCTGCAAATTTATCCCCAGATTTCTTGAAGCAATTCTTGTTTACCCTGTAGGGGGTCAAAGAAATCAGGTGTCCCTAAGCTACATTGGTAGAAGAAACATAATAATAATCTGTTTCATCACATGTTTGATTTCATCACATTTGCTCTGAGACTTAGTATGAAAACATTAACTCTTTTAGGGTTGGACCAGACACACCGTTTTACAAGGAGCCCAAATTCATTGTGTTCTTCTCAATGTTGCTGCCTCTTTTCACCATGGTGTGTTTCAAATGCAAAAAACGTCAGCCAAGAGCCACCATGAAACAGAGGGGGACCATGGTTACTGTGTCCCAGCACTGTACCACCTGTGGTGACGATGCGTTTTCATGGAGATCACAACCACTGATCTTTGGGAAGTACCCAGCTGGTAACATGTTATTGAGCTTTGGAGTCCTTATGGCTGGAGCCTCCATCAGCAAAGTACTATTAGTAATGAGACACATGGGATTATGTGCTTATAGTGCCAGGACCTTCTTTGTACATCAGAAGAACTTTCTGTTTCCTGTTATTTTAAACTACTGGGAACAGTACAGAGCATCTCTTGTTGTAAAATTGAAGAATGTGGCAAATGTTGTCTGGAGTGGGGATGGGCGATTCGATTCGATGGGGCACAGTGCCAAATATGGTGCTTACACCATGTTTTGCAACACTATTCTTAAAGTGGTGCACTTTGAACTACTTCAGGTAGGTGACAATATTTCCATCAACTAAGTAACACAAAGTAAAACATTTTGTTCACAGAAAAATGATAAGAGAACCATCTACATGTATATAATTTTACATAGATTACAGCCCAGGTATTGAGTTGAAAAATTATGTTAGGGCACTAGTGTACACTTAATTGTTTTGCAAGTGTTTGGCATAACATGTAAATTTCTGGCTCAGATTATTTGAATGAAACAGTGCTTTGTAAGCCAAACAATTTCCAGTTGACTTCATAAAAAAGTGGAGTACATCCATGGGTGATGATAATTTATTTAAATTAAAAATTCAGCTACATGTGTTCTGTTTGTGTTCTTCACTGATAGGCAAATGAAACTGGTGGTAGTTCACCCATGGAACTCGAGGGAGCAAAAAGATCCTTTTCCTATCTCAAGTCCGTTGGCCTCAGCATTTCTGTGTTCATTTCTGATCGTCATAGAGGGATAGCGAAGTGGATAAGAGAATGTCAGCCTGGGTGTGAACACTTCTTTGACATTTGGCATATTGCTAGATCTATTGGTAAAGCAATGATAAAGTTAGCAAAGGAAAAAGGTTGCGAGAAAATTGGCGATTGGGTCAAAGGTGTCCGCAATCATCTCTATTGGTGTGTAACATCTACCAAGCAGGGATTCCAGGAGTTGATTGCAGGAAAATGGCAGTCTTTTATGCAGCATGTTTCCAACAAGCATGATGACCACCCCACTCCCATGTTTAAGAAGTGTGCACATGAGGAAATTGGAAGTCGCAGATGGATCAAGATTGGTAGGGAACAAGGGTATTTCTGTTAGAAAAAGAAATCTTCATTTCCACAAAATTCAATTGCCTTGCATTGCACATTGTTTCCTGTCCGTTATTCACACCTCTCCCCAACCTTAACATAAACAAGCACCCCAAACATGTCTTGTTACTCTGGTTGCATTTGGTACATAGTTTGATTTACTGATTGATGACAACATATGGTTTTTATCTCACTTGATCAAAGAATACGCTTTTTCTAAAAAGTTTCATCGAAACTAATTGTGATCGGCTTGAGAGCTGTTCTGAATTTTTAGTATAACCAGTAATTATTTTTTTTCAGGAACAAAAGCATATGACAAGCTGCACAAACTACTTACTAGTGTTAGACTGGTAAACGACATTAAGAGGATGTCACCGGATGCCCAAACTAGTTGCCTAGAGGGTTTTCATTCTACGTTGAATCACTGGCATCCAAAGATGGTTTGCTTTTCCTGGTTAGGTACATTTTGCCGGTAAGAAGAAAATTTATTACTGTTTCAGAGAAAATAACTATTTATTAATTACATGGTCTGTACGGGTCCTGGAAAACCTGTAAAGCCCTGGAATTTTATTTTGGCATTTGCCAGGACTAGAAAGTCCTGGGAAGAGGCTACTGGTACTAGAAAGTTCTGTAAATCTGTTAAACTCAAAATTTATAAATATGAAATGTAAGGAAGATATTAAGGAGAATTCACATTGAGATCTTAGTAGTGAAAGGGTTAATGTGAATGGAGAGTCCTAGAGGAGTAAGTTAAGTCCTGGCAAATCCTGGAAATTTGTTTCTGAAAAAGGGTACGAGTCCAGTTCTCTCCTTATTTTGGAGAGGGTTTACTCCTTGTTCCAGTTCAGTGATGATGGTACAGTACTTCTTTTCCTATATTTAACAGTTGGCATTTGAATTTTTTGTAGGCACATTTTGGCATCTCTACACTTCAATGAAAATGTTAGAAGAGAAACGCAGAAATCGAAAGATGGAGAAGATTATCTCAAAGTAACTTTTCCCAAGTTTAAGCTTGGTGAAGAAGTGGTCAGAGAGATTGCTGTCTTGCCAACCTATGGTATATGACTACTAAAAACTACTTCTTTTTCTGTTATTTATCAAATAATCCTTTTTGTGTTATGTAATTTTGTTAGCCCTTTAGAAACAATGCACATGTTAACTTACAGGGGATATGGGGTGAGGGTGGGGGGCAATTGGCAGAACTTACAAGTATCTTCATTTGTTTTTGAATAACCACTTATCAGTTGTTTCCTTCTTGGTAGATTATGTTGAGGAATTAAAGAAGGACTTGTTTAGTTTAACAAAGTCAGAGCTACATGGTGTGCAGAATAGAATGGCAGGAAAATACCAAAGTAAAATTCCAGCTTCTTTGAGCTCCCAGTTTCCAGACCGAGTCAACAAAAAGGATGCTGTGGACAAATATCGTGAGAAACAAGAAAGAGAGCCTACAAAGTTACATCCTGTGGGTAAGATATGGATACAGTTTTATAAGTCACATACAAAACAACTGCATAGCCTTTATTTAAGCTGTATTCATGTCATCGTGAAGTAAACTGTCATCTAACCCTTTGTAATAACTAAAAATATAAAAGTTTTATAATGGTAAGAAACTGAAATTCCATGATTAACGGAACTTGGCCCGAAGTAGTAAAAAGGAATATGCATAAAATCTGTCCTCTGATTGATAATATGACATAGTGTGCCAATTTCATTTACATAAAGTAATCAAATATTGTTCTGTTTGATGTTATAGCGGAAAAGCAAGATGCATTGCAAGCAACTGCAACTTCCACTGCATCAACAGCAACAAAAAAGAAAAAGCGTCGGCCAGGAAAATGCCACACATGCGGCAAACCAATGCGTGGTCACAATGCAGTTGAATGTAAATCAAAAAAGTGATAATTTGAGTAACAATGTGTGCTGTGCAAGATTAAAAATTTTGATGAGTAATAATTGTGACACATTGGTTAGTGCTGCTAGATTTACTCTTTTAGACCAAATGGTGTATTTTGTAGACTTAGGGTGAGGGAGGGGGGGATAGGTTAAGTGTTTTTTTTTTTACTTCAAGGTTCATTTTTACACAATATTTGTGCTTGCTCTTTTGTTTCTGTCACAGAAAGCACTAAAATCTGGGATGTACATTGGATTGTGCAGTATATTTTTTAAATAGCAGAAACTATGAAAAATGCATTTTGGAAATTATAATTAAAAAGGCTTGTAAAATTAATGTCTGTTACTAAACATTAGGAAACCTGTGGAAAATGTGTCTTTCACAGTGTATACTGTACAAGTGGTGCCTTTCAGCTTGGCTTGTTTTAACAAATATATTATGAAAAAAAAAACAATTGAACTTTGGTGAGCAATGGTTTGACTTTGTGATAATGTACATGTTTGGTATGATTCATTTAGTCTCTTTGCTGTGCTGCCTGATATCCCCTTGTCTGCACAGTCTGAAACTTCTGCCTGATGTTGTGGTATACACAGGCTGGTAAAGGCCTTGTATTGTCCCAGCCCATGTACCCACAAATCCAACGGACAAGCCATCTGTATGCAACTGCTCTTAGAAATCTGAAGAAAAAGTAAAGATTAATAAAAGTTAAAGCTTACAGGTGTCAAAAGGAATGTCAATGGACAGAAGCATCGGTAGTTCAAAATATGGGCCAATAGCTGTTATTGCAGTTGAGTCTGCGGTCAAATATTCTTTTGTTGAGAAATGCGTACAAACAAGGCGAGAGGGTCAATACAAAGCAGAATTGACCCTTTTGCCTCGTTTGCATGTAAAACCGCTGATAACTGCTATTCCTATCCCCAAACTTCAGACTCATACTGAATCACAATTTTTTCCTTCAACATTCATAACTATTATTTACCCAGATAATGAACAAATAATTGTTGGATGAGGTTTTTTTGATATCCAGAGTAATCAATGACGAGGTAGGGGCAATCATTCGAAGCCAAATAACCATTACCGAGACCTTGATTATTTTCAATATCATTAAAACTGAATCTAATAATTGTTTTATTACACACTGAACGAAAATAAAAAAAATGATAAGACTATCCTCAAAAGGCCTTTATAAATTATGTTACGGCAACTGTGCCAGCCGCAACAGTCATAAACAGGGTGCTGAATTTCTGCTCAGGTCATAAATAGGGTAAGGAAAAATTGCAGGGGTAAGGGTAATGAGAAGTGGGCGGCACACTACCCAACCAATTTTTTTTGGAGTAACCTTTCCCTCCCCGCTCCTCCGCGCGATTTAGAACAATCTTTAAGGAGGCTCGAAAGGGTATTTTTGTTGATGTAGTGTTTGCTAAACGATTAAAGATTACAAAGAAGGATATTTAATGGTGTAGGCAAACTATATGTCTCCTTGGACCTCTATAGTTGTACTATATTATAAAGGTGCTTATGACGTCATATCAGTTACCATGGCAACACCCCAGGTCCACAAAAAGGCCCTCTAAATGTCAGTTTTTGTAAAATATTTGAAAAACTAATTCGGTGACCTACCTTTTTTATTTCTTTGTTGAAAAGCTCCCTAAATTATTTACCTTTTCAGGCAGTATGAAAAAAATTTATCTAGTGGAATTTAATATATCTTTAAAAAACGCGCTTTATGGCTTGCAGAAAATTCTACTAGATAAATTTCCCTGAAACTTTTATATTTGAAGTGCCATCGTGAATGAAGCGTGCATGCAAAAAATCAAGATAGGTCACCGAGCAAACTTTCGAGCTAAATACAAATGTTTTTCGCAGGTTTTATTTCCGGTTCGCGCGATTTTACGCATCATTAACTTCCGGTGTACTGATTTTAATACTGATTCAGCTGACGCGTGCATCTTAGTTATGGCGTGTGTAGATTGCGCGCGCGCGTGCACCTAAAAACCCTTTCGAGCCTCCTTAATGTGGAAATTCATGTCCACTTTCGTTAAAACAGAACCCCCACCCTTCCCCGGCGCGGTTTAGAACAATCTTTAATGTGGAAATTCATGTCCACTTTTGTTAAAAATGAAAAACAGATCGCAAGTCCAAATTACAGAAGCAGTGCCACTTATTTATATGCTTTTGAATTAGACTGGTGTATGCCTCGTACTACAGAACGTTTAGACACATGCAAATGAAGTGGAAGATAGCTTGTGAACCCTTTGCACAAGTTGAGGTACATGAGAAACCTTATCCTACAAGCTACTTACTGGCTTTCAGTTTGGCCATCACGGCGACGATAGCCTCTTCCGTTTTTGTCCCTTAGAAGTGGACCCACTTGCAATAACACGGACCTGTTTGTCATTGATGAGAAATCGTCATGTTGTGTGATGCAAGAAACTCTCTCAATGCTTCCATCAAACATCAGCTTTTGGGCGGCTTGAGCGATTTCCCGACAACATCTGTGCTCTAGCGCTCCCGCTAAATTTTCTACAGCACATTGCCCGCATATACACCTGTACACACACCAAACAGAGTTAACCATAAGCTTAAATCCACGGTCGAATCGCAGCTTTGACCAGTCACGTACCGGTCGAAGCGAAATGCCGTATGTCTTAAGAAGTAAACAGAAATACGGAAGCAATAGCTTCACTTCTACATCATTCTCTACGCGAAATAACAGTTAAAAGCACAAACCATTCATTCACTGCCACTTCTCTTTCAAACCTTGCGCGAAGAACTGCTGGAGAGAGCCCATCTAAGTCTTCTTCCGAGTCTTCTTCATCGTCGCTCGAGTGAGCCGGTGGTTCGTCCGCGTATGGTTCTACGAGCCCGACAACTTCCATTTCATCGCTACTTTCCGACTCTTGTACGTTCGAACTTTCACTAGACGACATATATCCATCACTATCTGACATTTTACTTGCAAAAAATGGCGAAATCTTCTTTAGCAATACACGTGGTTACAGTGGCAAAGTGGTGTAAACAAATCGCTGGAACAATTTCCTACGTCATCGCTTGTAAACTCGTTTCCAGTCTCTGGACCCACTGTTTTGCTATACTGAGCTCACTTTGCACGGCAAAAAGTCGTATTTTTTTCTCTTTAACATTATTCGATTTTGGCAGTTTCGAAATATAGACATAACATACGGCAGAAAAACGCAAAAATATTTTTCACTTCATAGGCACTTTAAGAGAGGATGACTACTGAGAAAAATATTTTTTTTAGCATTCCTTGGTCCTTCATAAAATGTTTCATCTACCATTTCCCAACTGACCCAGTTTTTGAAAAATGTGAATATAAATGTGTTTTATTCAAATCCCGTCAGATTCGATGTTAAAAGCTTTTGAATCGTTCATAATTGTTCAGCCTCCGTAACCCAAAATAAGGACGTTTCATTTTGGAGAAATGTTTAATTCGTTTTGACACGCATAATTATAAATTCTTGATATTTGGCGTTTTAACCAATCAAATTGACGACATCATGCCGGAAGTCAATTCCTGTTTTCTTGGAAAACCACATGGTGACGACAAAGAGGGACTAGTGAACCCCCTTGCTTCGTTTCACATTTGGTGGCTTTTGTTGTTTGCTGTCTGAAATTTAAGGAAATTGGACGTAAAAGACAAGAAGTGCTGAAAACATCGCAAGTAAGTGACGATCTTTTCCTTAAATTAAAACTGCTCTGGGCCTGAATATTTCATAAACGCAAATGAAAACCGACTGTTGATATTATTTATCAGTAAGTTTTATACATAGCCATAATTTACAATACATGTACATGTCGGGGAGCTTACGGCTTTCGAATTTATGGCCAAGAAGTATCTCACATAAGTCTAGTTTCACACTTTGTCTAGATGAAATGACGAACCTTAATTTATAGCGTCTATTAATGGATCAATATACATCGAACCATTTTATTAAGTTGTACTTTGGTGAAAAAATCGGGGAAATCCCCGATGTAATACTTTTCAGTTTCGAAACGTGCAATATATTATACGCTTATAATTTCCTTCCGTGAGTAAAACTAACACGTTTTTTAAAAGCTGCTATATATTCTGAAAAAATAATTTAAAATGGCATTGATCAGGAGCTTCAAAAGAGATCAAACTGTGCTTCTGGTTTACATGTATATCAATTGTTCTCAATTTGTTTTTGTAAGACTAGTCCATTGGACACAAGTACATATCAATATTTTTTATTCTCTCTGTTCCAGCTTTTTTGTCATGCTTCAAGCTAAGAAGAGCTGTGACAGAAGTTCACTGACTCACAAACTACGCCGGTACTCGGTAGATCATGTGAAAATAACGAAAGAAGACACAGACCGTGCAAAGCGACTGGTTGACAGTTACATCAAGAATGAAATCCTACAGTTCATCTCCAGTAATTCTCCCCTTGCCATCAGCAAGCACGAGTATACAGGGAGTCTGTATGAGAGGCTCAAGACAGAGGCAGCTGACGAGGTTGATGTTATGGTAGTGCTACAGACAGCCAAGGATGAGCTGATCCAACAAGATTGCGGAGTTCCTGGGTTTGTGCTACTAAAGGCGAAAAAAGATTCACCTCTTCAAAAATATAGCAACATAGATGGTAACATTATCCCTGAGAAGCTGCGAGAGAGTTGGTTTTATGGTCTTGTTCAAAAGGCTAAGAATGAACTCACAGCTAAGAGTCCTGCATTACCTGTAGAGCTGGAGATTCGTGCACATGGCCCGGCTGTGCAGTTAGATATCACTGAGAAGGACTCGGGAAAGAAGCTGTCGGCTGATTTAGTGCCCTCCTTTCAGCTGGGACCCACAGAATACTTTGTTGCAAAAACTTACACAGGGAAGAATTTGCCAGCCTGTGATCCCAAGCTTCTATGGCGGCAATCCTTCTCACTCAAAGAAAAAGCAAGGTTACAAGACATGGACAAGGAAGACCATGGCTGTAGACACGAACTTCTCAGAATTGTAAAAACCATGATTCGGGCAGAGCCAACTTTTGCCAAATTCACCAGCTACCATTTAAAAACAGTTTTTCTGCATTACAATTCCAATCTGAAGCTCTCGTGGGGTGCCGACATGCTGGGAGAGAGATTTATTGAATACCTGGAACAACTGTATGCTGCCCTGGACAGCGAGGTTCTTGAGCATTTTTGGGTAAAAGGAGTTAATCTGCTGGATAATATACCAAATAAAACCCTGGAGAACATGGCTGATCGCTTGCGCCGGATTTTGGACAGTGATAAAGAGAGAGACAAAGTCCTCAAATGTCCGCGTAAGTTAATAATTTAATCACATAAAACTGTAATAGCCAGTTACGCAACCAGAAGTGCCCCTAATGGGTTGGATGGGGGTGGTTATGCCTAAATACCAGGAAAAAGCTTTTTTTATACCCTTCCATTGCCCCCGTCACATCACTGCACAAAACCTTCCCTTAGACAGGACTTGAAAAAAGTGCTGTCTGGTCATCCGGGACAAGTATTCTGCTTTTGGGCAAGTAACGTTTCATTCTCACTTGCCCAATGGGCAAGGAATCAGGAAAGTCATCCGCCAACTAAATCCTTAAAAGAGCAAACTAATTTAAGACTTGCCCAGGGCAAACAAACTTTGAGAGCTACTTGTCCCATTAGGGCAAGCTCAAATTCAAGTTTTTTTTTTTAATCCTGTAATAGAGTGATCTGATTATAGCCTGGCTGCTCTCTTGTAGCATAGGTTGCAAAAAAATCAATTTCTAAAAATTGTTTCTTTCTATTCAGTTTCAGGTCAACTGGCTACAAATGGCAAGACACCCGAAAGTTGCCCTGTTCTTTCACCAGGAAAGCAGAAGCAGTGTCCCCCTACCACGTCCCAGACTCCTACAGATCTCTTGCAGCTTCTGCGAAGACTCCTGGACAATCTGGGCGTAACTCTTAGTAAAGAGATCAAGTGGTCAAAGGGAGTGATTGACCAGAGTTTTAAGGATGGAGTGCTTAAATACTGCCAAGAGAATTCTGATCTGATTAGCAGGTTTGAATACGGTGGAAGTTTGTATGAGAATTTGAAAACCATAGGCCCTGATGACGGTGATGCTACCATTCTTGTTGTCTTGAAAGCAAAAAAGGGTTTCATCACCTCTGATGTGAATGAGGCTGGTTATGCAGTCATCAAGTCATTAGAAAATTCCCCTTACAAAGAGTATTCCAATGAAGATGGCTTTCTCCTGCCAGTAAAATTCAAAAACTGGCTTTTGAAACTAGTAAACTCTGCCGTGCCATCTGGGGCTTTGAAAGTTTCCAGCTGCAGTGCAGGTGTCAAAGTTCAGATTCAAGAGCAGTCCAAGGTATTAGAGGTTCAGCTTGTCCCAGCATTTCAACTTGGCAATGATCACTTCGTCCCTCCTCCAAGTCAGTATGGGTATCTTCCAGAGGGCGCGGTCCATGGCACAGCTTGGAGCAAGTCGTACACCTTGATACAGAAGATGCTCCTGAAGGACATGGACAAAGACCATGGCTGTCGCCATGACTTATTCAAGGTGGTTAACACAGTCCGCCAACGGGAATCAACATTTTCCTGTTTAACATCTTTTCACCTCAAGATGGCTCTGCTCTGGTACAACAAAACAACCAATAACTGGAGCAAAGATGACTTAGCAGACAGGTTTACCGAGTTTGTTGCATTTCTACGGGATGCGCTTCAGCAGAAAGTCCTGAAGCACTTCTGGATCAAGGATCTAAACCTGCTGACAGACATTTCACCCACTACCCTTGAGAACATGCATACCAGACTGTCAACTATCCTGAACAGTGAGCAAAAGAGAACAAAAGTGTTGACACTAGAAGCATAGTGAGGGGAAGAACTGCTAAGTAGTCTACTTGAAATGAAAAGAAGAAGCTGAGATTCAGACAGTAATAAAGCCACTCTACTCTTTTCTAATAGAAACTTTGCTACAATGCAGAACACCCTGTATGTGTCCCTCAGTGAGTGGAACACCATTGTATAATGAACACGATCATTATGTTACTAATTAATGGTGTAGATGATAGTGAACAAGGTTTTTGTAATTTTAATTATGCTTTGGTGAATGACAACAATTATTGTGATCTTCTTTACGCTTAAAGAATTTAAACAGGTTGTTAGTAAGTAGGTTCTTTGGGATTAATTTGTTAATTGAAAATATAAAATTTGACGGTATTGATTACAGCAAAAACAAAAGCTCAGAGTAGGAAAGCTAAGGTCAATGAGTTAGAAGAAAAATTACAAAACTACACCAAAAAGTGTGACAATGACCCGTCAAAAGAAAATGTTGAAGAGTTGGAATGTTTATGATCTCTATGGCTCTATGGCTATTGTCTGTTCCTTGTAAATTGGTATGAAAAAGGTGAAAAAAGTAACAAATACTTCTTGAATTTAAAAAAAAATTAAATAAGCAAAAAAGCTGTGTATGTAAAATTATTACAAGTGACGGATGTGTCCCTCAGTGCGTGGAGAACCGTTATATAATGAACGCAATGACCATGAGGTCCCAAATAAAATGAATTTTATTCTTCAGCCCCACCAAAAATATATGAACAGTTTAATACATTAGGCACAGAACCCCAGTATAACATACCCTTGTTATAATGAACACAATCTCCCAGTTTCACTGTATAATATCATTTAGTAGTGGATAGTTACTTAAAAGAAATTACAAATTGAATTCATAACCTTCCAACTACTGTTGTAGTATGTAGAAGGTCATATGCTTTGACTAGGAGTTTTTGTTCTGAATGGCTGACTGATTAATATTGTCAGGCCTTGTAATCTAGGAGGACACTGTCACTGTTTAATACAGATCAAGCCAACATATCAATCTTGAACAACAGAACTGCTAAACTGGGGCAGATTGAACCACCTAAATTTAAAAATTTGACAGAGGATTATAACACTGACTTGGCCTCAGAATGCCAGAAATCCCATTTCTGAGGACCTTAATTTTATTTTTTTTGGTAAGGATGCCCCCAGACCCCCCTACAGGGGCCTGCCTTCAGCAGTCCATATCTCAAGTACCCCCTTCTCTAAAATCCTCTGTTGGCCCCAGGTTAAACTATTGTTCACTTTGTAGCCAAGCAATAATTTTTGTACCTTGAAACATCTTTAAACCTATCAAACAAACTATTGTTTATAACTGTAACTTGAAAGTTGAAATATGAAGACTGTACTTTAAATTGAGTCAACAGGCTTCAAGGTCCTTCAAGGGAAGTCTTGTAGTGTTTATGGAATATTTTTGATTATTTATTTTGTTGCTAGTAAATAAAGGACAGTCATATCATGTGTGTATCATTTATTATCTGTTACAAAAGGCAGCAGGCATGAATACAATGTATGTACAAGGAAAGAACTCAGGAGTTGTAGTCCTGTGGCAGGCCTGGCTCAGATCTCTGGTCCCCTGTGGATCTGTTAAGGAGGTAATAAACTTGACCATAATAATCTTGTGCACTAATGGACATACACTGTACTTGTAAACCTCCGATACCAGATTTGAATTGGGAAAGAGAAATGTTCTGAATAGGGAGAGGGAGAAAAACAGACAACCTAGAAGAAAATGCCAGTAGAAAGACTAGAACAAACAACTTATCAGACTCAAATCATAAGACCTTGCAGTTTGGGAACTGGACCCAAGCCATATGGTTTGGAAACGCATGCTTGGCCAGTGGTGTTGGTCTTATAATGACGTTGCCCTTAAGCCCAGTGGCAATTTAAGCATATTTAACAATTTGGATGAAAATAAATTACATTTTTTAAACAGGTGAAATTCTAGAGAACAAATGTAAAAGCTAATCCTAGCAAAAGGAGACAGAGCTTTTCAACAAACAAAAATATAATCTGCCAATAATATTAACTTCTTGAGTTCCTATATGACATACCCAATATATAACAATTTCTCCCCTCACTGTGCCTATATGATGTACCGAGTACGTCGAAATTTTGAGAAATTTAGTCAACACACTGGAAATAACTTTTAATAGCCGTCTGAGATTTGTAGGAGGTTTTCGAGAGATATCTAATTTCCCATTGCTCTGATGTCATATGGATATGAAATTATGTCCACCTTGGCAAAATTAACTGCATTGAAGAGACATTTTTATGACCTTTCAGAAAATGTGCACATGTCTATAGTTTAAGTGAAAAAACTTAATATGACACTTCAAGTTTTTTACTGGACACCTATTTTCTGGTGTAGCATAGCCTGTGCACAGGCTGGTGTAGCGCACAGCATATATAATTGTCTGGCACTGACAAAAGATAGTAAAACACAATTTATAAAGGATACTCTCCACCAGGGACAAGCTGGAAAATAGAACCAGAAAATAATATTAGCTTACAACATAAAAGAACAAAATTCAGTTCCGAGATTCTTTAAAACATGTACATTAGCACAGTAAAGATCACTCTGACATAGTGAAAAGAGGCTGCCAAATAACAATACATGCAAAATTCTGAATTAGCTGTTAGCTAATTTTAAAATGTTAATGGTCCTTTAAGTAGCTCAGAATCTAGCAAACAAGTCACTGACAGAGGTTTTCACAGCCATAAATGATAAGCCATACTTGCCATGACAATCAATGAGCCTTGAACAACAGAAACAAACATAAAAATCTACATAAATATACTGATCACAACTCACGGATATGAACATTTGAAGCCACTGAAGTGAACTTCTGTTTCCTTACAGTTTCATTGAAAACAATGCAACCATTGAATGAGCACAGTTTGTGTCCTAATGAAAGATACAGTAAGGCATTTTGACATTACCATTGTTATGTTGTTTCCGTTTAACAGAATCTGGTCAAGTTTGGTTATTCTGCGTCCCTCAGGTGTGTTTTCACTGTTGAAATTAATAATATTGATATCAGATCAAATCTGTTGAATTCAGAGTCTAGGTTGCCTTGTATGAAGTCAGGGCTGTCATTAAGTTTGATTCACCTGTAGCCTTGATCTTCTCACCTATAACAAATTGTCTTTTTACGGGTGAAATGTATCAACTACAGGCAAGTTTACCCGTCACATCAAAGGTTCAAACTTTTGAAAGTAACGACCCTCATTACTTTCAGAATTAGCAGCCTTCCGGGCTTGCTATTTTTAGAAGGTTGTTACTTTTGGTGGGTCGTTACTTTTGGGGAGCAAAAAACGTTATATAAAGTTGGTGCGACGGAGTTCATTTAACGACACAATAGACAGATATTTGTAGAAGAACAAGACATAAAGTGAAGTGACAAAAAGGCACTTTTCACAGTTTGTGACATAAACAACACCTTGTTGTAGAGTAAGGTCAGTAAAACCACTCTTAGGTCCCTTTGTCTCGTTTTAGGGAAAACAATCACCCGCACTATGCAACCCTTTATTGCCCTGCAAATATAAATGCCCAAAATGGAAAAAGAACACAACGCCACTGTTTTACAATGAATTCGTTAACCTCAGTGAAACAAATCATGGATAGCCCTCGCCCGCACTTACTAACCTGTGGTTATTACTAGTTATAATTATTAACCAGTTCTGTACATAACTTTCACTTGAATATTGATTGGAAAAATTACTATCCTCTGAGCCTTGGTCTCGCTATAATCCTGAGTGGAGTTGGGCTTGTTGGGCTTTCAGGGGGTCACTACTTCCGGGAGGGGGGGGGGGGGGGTCACTACTTTCAGGATTTACTAGTGCTCACAACTTTTTGTTGTTACTTTCAGGGGGTCGTTACTTTCAGAGGTTTACGGTATTCAGCCACAGCAGGTGTTACGACCCTGAAAATCCTGGAAGTGACTAGGAGTATATTATTTTAAAGAATCACAGGTTATCCAAGCATTTTGTGGAGAGACGCACTTTGAGAGAGTTGTATGCGAGTGTCTTGCCCAAGATCACAACCCAGGGAGTGTTCCGTATACACCCTATGATCCTACACACCAGAGACTTGCTAACACAAATTTCTATGCATATGACCAAGATGAACCATCGGGATTTCAGAGGTTTTCATTTCTTCTCTTTTCAAAACACGGTATACATGGTTGTTAATGTTACTGTGTTCCACAAATGAGAGAATGCATAAAGACTTATCAAACTCAATTAGTACTTACAATACTGTGACATCTTCTAAAACTATGTCTGCGAATTAATCAAGGACACTGAAACCTGTTTTATCTCCAACACATTTTGGTGCAAGCTAAAATACCAGTATATGTTGGTCTAAGAAAGCAGTTCTGACAGTGGTAAAAGAAGCATGTCTGTGTCAAAAGTTAGCATGTATATATATATATATATATATAATAGGTCCTTCTCCTGCTCATTGCTAACAATTCTATGCCTTATTTCAGACTTCTGTTGATCATTTTGATTCAACAAGTATTAGTTTGTGTCTGGAGATAGTACCAGTTGGTACTAGAATGATTAGACACTACGTAAGTTTTTGAATCATGATCGATTGATTGATCGATCAATTGGTTGGTTGATTGACTGACTGACTGATGGACGGACGGACGAACGGAAGGACAGATGGACAGATGACAGACAAACGGATGGACTGACTGACTGACTGATACATATACAGCGACATATGGACATGTACATGTACATGTAAATGCAGAAAGGATATTGACATAGTCGTCAAACCCCAAAAGTACTCCCACAATTTCTTTGTCACTCTTCATTATAATATGAATACGTGATCCAATACACTTGTCTATTAGCTCTGAAAGAAAGAAAGGCAGATATAATTTAACTTCAACTTAAGTTTATGAACTACATGCATCATCTTTCGACGTGTACATGATGGTTCAGAGTCTCCTAAACTTATAACAGGGTTCGTACTCTTTTTGGGACTAAAACTTCAAGGACTTTTCAAAGACATTCCAGGGCGCAATTCCAATTTTTCAAGCACTCCATCTAGTAAAAAATGTCACTAGGATGTGATACTAGATGATCGGGTTTAAGGGATAACTGCCAGATTTGTTCAAGT
>OZ026607.1:3376502-3614002 GCA_964020085.1 Micromussa lordhowensis
TTCGATCCTGGAATGCACAGGCATTTCTGAATAAGTCCCTGTGAACTCCTTGGTGCTCAGGCACGGATCGAGGGGAGGTGAAATGGGTGAATTCTCACCCCCCCCCCCCTTTTTTCTGAATCCCCTTCTTTCATTTTTTTTTCTTATCCCTCAAATATTGAAATAATATTAATTTTGATTTCTCTGACATTATTACAAAAATTCACCCCCCATTTCAAAATCCTGGATCCGCGCCTGGTGCTCCATGGGTAAACAAATTACATATTTACATACACTTATATTTTAAGGTGAGAATGCATATAACTTTTACTACAAGTTTGATATGTTCCGTTTATCTCAGGTCCACTGACTGAAGAAAACTTCTTTGAATGGGAAGCTTTGATATCGTAAGTATCCGAGTGCAACTGTTGATCAACAGCTTTTGAACCAATTACAGCGCTGATTATATTACCGTGAACACCTAAAATATGTCTGGAATGTTTATTGTGTTGTAGCCAATCACATGCGAGATCTTCACACCACAGAAACCACAGGCAACGAACCGTTTCCTATCGACCACGGAACGAATTATTTTCGTTTTGTTTTAACATTCAGTTTTTTTTACAAGCAAACAATTACTTTTCCTTCCCATTTGTTTTACAGTACATGTATGTGCTATAATAGCGAAGAATATAGGTTTGAGCGATTTGGAAATAAATTACAAAGCCGATGTGCCGGGCTAGACGCATGCGACGGTTCAAAGTTAATAACGATCGAAATCGGTCTTTGAAAAAACAACGGAAACGTTTCCAAACTTTCCATCAGTCTTCTGTGTTATTGACAGATCGGATCGAAATCCACCAATCACAGCCCGATAGCATGACGTAGAGAAGGTTAGAAGGTCACACTAGTGGCTGCAATTGGTGGATTTCGATCCGATTTGTCAATAACACGCAAGACTGACGGAAATTTTGGAAACGTTCACGCAGGTGTTTTGTTTTCCAAAGTCGCGCATCGATCAACGAAAACGGTGTAGTTTAAATAATTGCATCCAAAGGGAACTTGAAATATTCTCGGCTAAATCCCCTCATAACTAGCTTCCTATAGCATGCAATCATCCAGATATCAAATGCATAAATGCCTTCAGAGAGAGTTGGGCTGTTTACTTTGCACGGTATGTCAATCATTCCATATCTTTCCAGTTTGCGATCTTGTGATCAAGGAAACTTGTGCCGGCACTGCACAGTAGTGCGAAGTGTCAATGGTTAGCCCACATAAATCCAGTCCCCTTGTTATACAAAAAAAATTAGCAAGGATTATGCTATCAGAAATAAAAACATCGATTGTTCGTTTTTTATTATCTTCATGTGATGTCGCTGCCCGTTGAAAGCTAGTCGTCGTCGTGTCGCGTTGGCTTGTAAAGTTTCTCTTTCTAAACTCGAACATGTACTGGATGCGGTCCTCAGCGCTGATCTTGGGGAACAGCGGTGTTTTAAATTCCTAACAAAACAGCTTGTATCCTTAAACAAAACTAAAATAATTTCTTCCGTGGCCGCTAGGAAACGGTTCGTTGCCTGTGGTTTCTGTGGTGTGAAGATCTCGCATGTGATTGGTTACAACACAATAAACATTCCAGACATATTTTAGGTGTTCACGGTAATATAATCAGCGCTGTAATTGTCATTGAAAGAAAGTTTAAAATAGGTTCAACTTATTAACCAAGTATGAGAGCTGTTAATTTATGGAATTTTATCAACCCTAAGGTGTTTACTGCTGAGACCAGCAGGGCCCGGCATTAGGGCTGGTATTCTCACAATATGGCTTCCACCAAGCCAGGTTAATAAGAGAATTATTGCATGCCTTTATCGCCTTTCGAACTTCAGCCTGTCCCATCATTGGAAAGTACAGTATTTTGTTGGCAATAAAACACTCTGATTGGCTGGCTTAGTTATTGTTCTTCAAACCTGTTTAAATCGTGAATTTGTTAGTTATACACTTTATGTAACATTGTGCAGTGCAGTTGTACATGTCTGGCGAGCAGTGTTGAAGGAAAAGATGCATGTCAAACTATAATTCCAGTAAACAATTTGTTGATCATAGTTCACTTTGGCATTCTTCTTTGTCACACAGTGCTCTCTCTGTCATACAACTCTAGCATATAGTATTACATGACTGAGCAAGGGCCAGAACTGGGCTAGTTTTTAATGATATTGAACTATTATCACATACGTTTAAGAAGTCTTTGGAAGGAAATTTCACAGCACTACATGTAGCTGGCTTCTCAAACTCCCTCAAATACATTATCACTCTGTTCAGATGACGGCTGTCTTTGTTACACATTTCGCTCACTTGATTAAAAATGTTACATTTTAAAATACCGGTAGTGCATTTTCAAAACAATGTTAATATAGTTTTTAAAAAGTGGGAATGTTAAATTGCTGAGAAACCCCTTGGTTTTACTCTATATACATGTATGTAGTGGATGCTGGGAGTAGATTTTTAATTAATTGAATGAAGTTTCTTTCAATTGAATCATTCACTATTAAAATTAACTATATGCATGTAATGGAAAGAGGGCAGCTACTTCCTGGTTTGGTAATCTGAATGAACCTTCATGTTTGCTTTATAGAGGCCCTGAAGGGACCCCATTTGAAGGGGGTGTATTCACGACAAGACTGGTGTTCCCTCCAGACTATCCTTTGAGTCCCCCTAAAATGAGGTTCGTTGGTGAAATGTTTCATCCTAATGGTAAGTTTTGTTGATCAGTATGATTGTACCTTCTGATTTACAGCCCAGCTCCTTGGCCTTGACCTTGAACTTCAATCAAGTCCCAGTTTGACAGGATAAAAGATCAAGTTTAAATATAATGTGGAATTTGATTATATCACATTAATTTTATCACCATGAAACTTGCAGCAAAAATATTTCAATTTAAGCTTGAACTTGTTACATGTACTTGAATGTTTTCAAAATTACAACTTGAAATCGAAACTCTGTACATAACACATGATTCAATAATACAATATTGCAAGCTTTACAAATAATTAAAGTGAAGAAGTGATTGAGAAATAATTTTCTTCACAGCTTCTTGTATCACCATCATGTGAAACATACATGTAACATCACTTTAATCTTGGGTGCAACTTGTATCCTCACCCCTCCAAGCCCATAACATTCCTTGGAACCCCAGAAGGACTCCCTCAGAAAATTACTAGGGTTATCATGGTACCTTTTCCAGGATAATACTCCTTGCTAGGTACCACTTAGTGTGCTACATGTATGCTGTAAAATGGCTGTCAGTGTCTTAACAGCACCTTTTACATGTAGGGTATTTACCCATAAATTTGTCATTGTCAAATTACTTGTTAACATTATAGGATTTATATGGTTCCTCTTAGGAGGAGCCGCACCTACAGTCAAGAATGATGTTCCTGTTAGGGTTCTTTTCAAAATTCCCTATGACTACCCCTCACCTGTCATTCGTATATCAGAGTCTTCCTCCCATCTCACCCTCGCACTCTTTCTGGTCTTGGTACTGCACTCATGCATATTATATAGCGATTGAAAACACACTGTATATCTGGAGCAGTTTTCAATTGAGTGTTGTAAAACCAAAACCAGAGCAAACATTCTAGCCAATTACAAAGCTGAAAAGACCTGGACAGCCTATTGAACCAATCAAAATGCAAAGTAAACAAGTCAAGCTGATGCAAAGCACATGAAAATGTATACAAGCAAGTCACAATGATTAGTTTTATTTCTGGTTGGATAAAAAGTGGTGTGTGTTTTTTAGCTGATTATGTTGCGTACATGTAGCAATGCAAAACCAATTTTTGATACTTGAGGGAAAATTTCTCTTTGACTAGTGTAGTTACTAACATTCGACTTCTTATTTGTGTTTGACAGTTTATCCTGATGGACGAGTGTGTATATCCATTCTGCATGCCCCTGGTGATGATCCTATGGGTTATGAGAGTAGTGCAGAAAGATGGAGTCCTGTCCAGTCTGTAGAAAAAATCCTTCTGTCTGTTGTCAGCATGCTTGCAGGTAACAGTTATTGTTCTCATTTTATTCAACAATAGTTATTATTGTCTACAACTTTAAGGAAAGAATGTAAAGGAAAGGGTCTGCATCCTATGGTAAATTATTACAGAGAGAGACATTGCTTAGTCTGTCATTTATGAACCAGTAGTCTCTGGGCAAGATAAAGAACAACTTTCAAATTTCAATCCACTTACATTACTCCCTGTATCTGGCCAGTTGAGTATGAGACTAATGAATGAGATCAATGTAATTCTTGGATACCCCAATTTGAAAATGTTTTTCTTGTCCTATTTGTAACTGTTTTGTCTCTGTTTTATGCAGAACCAAATGATGAGAGTGGTGCAAATGTAGACGCTTCTGTGAGTATTGCATGAAAAGCTGTTCATTTACCAATAACTGTTGTTATTATACATTCAACTCTAACTCTTTTTTGATTGGCCGAAAGCTTACAATAAATTTTTGAAATCAGCGCTCGTGACGTCATAACTGCAGATTACACAATTATCGTGTCAAGGTCTCTCAAGGTCACGGGTTATCATGTCATGTATGACCGCAGTGCATGATTTCTAAGGGTAATCATGTCAAGTTCACGCGCTTTGTGTTGCTTGCCTTCAGCGACGAAGCAAAAACATTTTTTTTTTTTGTTCAATGTATAATAAAACAATTATTATTAGATTCGGTTTTTGTGATATCCAGAATAATCGAGGTCTCTGTAAGGGTTATCAGCCACAGCCTTCGGCTTCGGCTGATAACCCTTACCTCGACCTTGATTATTCTGGATATCACAAAAACCGAATCTAATAATTGTTTAATATCTCTGTCCATTACTAACAGTGTATTACCTGTGTTAATTCATTTCCTTTGTCAAACAAAGTCATCACATTCATTCATCAAATGACAAATATAATAGTATTTTTTTTATGGATGAATATTTGCTTTGTTTGTTTGTTTTACTGGTGGGAGGTGAGGTGGCCTAACAGTTAGTGTGCTCGTCTCTGTATCAAGCGGTCTGGGTTCAAGCCCTGGCTGGGAACACTGAGTTGTGTTCTTGGTCGAGACACTTTACCCTCACAGTGCCTCTCTCCACCCAGGTGTATAAATGAGTACCAACAAACTTAATGCTGGGGTCGGAGTAACCCTGTGATGGACTAGCATCCCATCCAGGGAGAGTAGAAATACTCTTAGTCACTTCATGCCATGAAAACCGGGATAAGCTCCGGCGTAATGGGACACTTAGCTTGTATGCAGACTTAAACTTTACCTTGTTTGTTACTGGTCATGAGATGCTTACTACTAATACCCCTCTCGAAATGATAATCCTGTGCAGTTGGTGTATCATCCTTCCCAAATATTAAACCCTACATGCCCTACCCCACATTTCACTGGCAAAGCAACATTCAAGTTTGTTATGATCTATGAAGATCAAATTAATGCAACAGGTGACTCAAAACTCACTGACAGCCTTGCTACCCCGCTGAATTTCTCATCCCTTCTGTCTGGTACATGTAGCAGCATGTACACTGTATTTGTATTCATTCTCCCAGGTGGATCTTGATTTCATATTTTTTTCGGCAGCAGAGGTTCCTTTAGTTATCTTTTTTTGACATCCCTTTTTTAGCCTGAATGAACTGATATTCCCAGATTAGGATACATAATAATCTTGCATGTGAATGTCAAACTATAGCACCAAAAATAATCACACACCATACTGTGTAGTATTATATTTCAGCAAGACCATACAAGCTGTTTGCTTCAACCATTATCACCATTATGACAAAGCTAGGGTTGTTCATACATGTACATGTATGTATGTATGGATATGCATCCTGCACAGGAAGGAAATTAATCTGCTTAACACAGGGTTCTCATTAAGTGGCGGTCGCCAGCTAAAAAACTGGCTACTTCAGCTTCTTAGCCGCCTACTTTTTGTGAAATATGTGTAAGTTGTAAAGAGTAATTTAGGAAAAACACAGTCAGGTATTTTAGAGCATGACTGAACCTTAACTGTCCTTGTCTCAGGACAGTCAAGGCTGTAGCTAGAGGGGGGCATGGGGTTAGGGTGCGGTGTACATTTTCAGTTATGCTATCCCTTAATATTATTGGCAAATTTACCTTTTTCAAAGTTGATTTTTCATAGGAAATATCTCCAAGAGAATGCATAAAATAGCATTTCAGAGCCTGTCAATTTCAAATGTTTCTGGGAGAGCATGCCCTTGAATTAGTTTCAGCTATCTACATCATAAAACTAGCCCTCTACTCCCAAACATAATGGAAACGCTGGGTTAGTTCACTCGCTACAATCAAAATGTTTGGCTTTCATTTTGCATTTTTTTTAATCCATTGACTATACATGTAATCTCTCACTGCAGGGACTCTAATTAAATTTCATGTGCTTTTTCTCTTTAGAAAATGTGGAGAGAAAATCGAGAGAAGTTTAATGAAATAGCCAACCAGATTGTGAAGAAATCATTAGGGATTTCATATTGATGTGAAAGTCTTTCACCTGCCAATGCCATAGTTACATGTCCTTAGTCCATAGTGTAATTTAAATATTTTAAAATACAAGATTAAATATTATCATATTTAATTTTCATTTTCCACTCATATTATTTTATGAAATTGGTTTGAGGGAAAATTTCTCACTTTTGAATCTGTAGAATGCAGCCTTTAACTGAAAGCCTCTTCCCTCCCTACATGTATGCAAACAGACTCAAGAAATTCTTATCAGAGAGTAGGGCACAATGTGGTCTGGCCTTGTCTCACGATTGGTGCTTTACATAGGGCAAACCTCATTGCACCTTTCCCCCTTGGACAGAATTGTCCACGAAAAATTACTATGACTACCATGTGGTCTCGGCCACACAAAAGTACTTTATCTGGTCAACTTGGTGCTAGGACACCAAAAGTGTGATTTCCACAACATTACATATTATGTAGAAGTGTAAGACAAATATTCCATTCACTGTAATAAACATAAATGGGACACCACTCCACTTCTGCTGAACTAGACCTCTTCAATTGCATAAAATCTAAAAACAAATAAATGTAACATATATAGCTGTATAGATGTGTATATAGCTAGCTGATAAGTTTGTCCTTCATTAAATCTCAGTGCCTGATGAGTGCATATGCACAAAACTCAGTCGCAGGGAATCTTTGATATTTTCATTTAATCATCTAATTCACCGCTCTACACAAACGTGTATTGAGAAGTGTTTGCTACAACTTCTCATGATTAAATGTAATATTACACATTTTTGTAACCTCCAATGAGTGGGCTTTGTTCATTAAGCAGACGTTAATTTTAATTTTAAGCGTAGATTCAATTCAAGTCCTTTAGCCTGTAACCGGGCCCACCTTTGAGTCGCATGTAAGAGTGATTAGGCAAGCAAAGTGATGATGCAAAGGAGGAGTTTGGTATGGTTTGCTGCTCACGGGCTACCAGTCCTTAAGAGTGAACAGTTTGCACTAAAAAAAATAATGAATTACTTTCTCAAAGTAAAGGTAAATAATAATTGTATATGATATTCAGCATGCCTGCAGGCAAAATAATGTGGTTACTTTAACTTTAACACTTTTGGCAAAATGGTCTGAGGAATGTTTCTGACCATACAGTACAGCCCGAAGAAAGTGAAAATGCGCTATTGCATTTTATCCTCGATAACTTTTGGAAACACCAAAGCAGCTCATTTGCAACATTAATTTTATTAAATTGTAAGTAAATGTACAAGAACACATTTAACAAATTCTACAGCGTTCTTTTTAATGTGATGCCAACTCTTCTTTCATAAAAAACAATTGAACTTTTACAACACTAGTATTTCTGCTGTCAGCATGATCTATAAAAAATCTTGCATGTTTTGAAGTGGGCCACCTGTAGTCCCATTTGTTTTAGGTGCCTAAAGTATTTCTTACATTGTAGATACAACCCCTAATGGTGTTTTAATCAATAATTTCCAACAAATATTTACTGGGATAGTCCAATTTTTGTTCTGTGGGAGATACTAGTTATTAGTATCACCCAACTAGTGGACTAATGCAAATCCTGCATTTTAATTGGCTATGCTACTCGAGGAGTATTAGCAATAGTCCTCGAGCACCATGGAGCGTGATGCTTTCTTTCATTTTAGTCCCAAATAAATATTTCTTCAACTTACATTTGCTAACTTTCTAATTGTCATTTCTGTCCGACTAGTTGGGTGATACTAAAACAATTAGACCCTTCCCCCTCACGGGTCAATAGCCCATTCGGCTTCGCCTCATGGGCTATTGATCTAATTGTTAATAAGTCAACTAACTTGCATGAGATTTTTAAAATTAATACTATTAGGAGTTTTTCGAAACGGGTATTTTAGCTAAAAGTCCATGGTACTTGAATTGACTTGGTAACATTGTAGTGTACTCAGATTGATGGGTAACAAAACTGGACCAGTAAAATAATAGCTTTATAACTCAAGTAATAAATAATAACTAAAAAAATACTTTGCTGTTTCGCTGTAGTTGTAAAACTCTCCAGCAATGTTTGGTCCAAAGTTTTAACTTGTCTTGCAATTGTACCGCTGCAGAATTACAAGATGCCATGCCTGAAAAATTGCCTAGTGTTACAGTCTATAAATCTTAATAACCAAGCGCAAGCACTGTACTGAAAAAATATCATTGCAGTGACGTCCATACAAAAAAGACGGGGCTGATATTCTCCCAGTACTGTCCCAAGCAAGCTTGGTTAACAAGTGAGTTACTACACGACTGAAACTACTTGTACCCAAAAATCTTCAAAAGCGATATTGTGGGATAATTCGGAACAGTGCCTGTTCCAATACTTAGAGAATATTGGACTGGCAATGGAGCAATCTGACCAGTTGACTTTAGTTATGGGCCCTCTGAGCTAACTTAGTTGTGTAATAATGCAATGAATAAGTGCAGTTACAAATCAATGAATTAAGTGTATTTGAATGATTTATCCCATAATGAATGTAAAATGCTAACATGCTGACTGGGATAACTAGTACTTGGGTCTGTATCCCCTTACACATTTTCTTTGGACAAAATGTGTAGATGTAGGAGCGAACAGCATCTATGAAGTATATCAAATAAAATTACATGGTGTTGCAAAGCCATAAAACTATTTTTCTTGATGACTGCTGGGGTCCTTGTATCCTATTTAACAACTAACTTCGTGCAATGCACAGACAATGCTATAAACAATGCAACAGACTAGTATAAGGGTGCATTTCTTTGGGAAAATCCAAGATTGAACTCTTCAATCCAAAGACATATTTTGTATTTCTTTACTTAACAGATTAATTCAAGATCAATAATTGGATCATAGTGCATCAAAGGAACCGCAGAATCCTTGCCCTGAGTGGTGTCTTTGGTTCGTTTGTTCCACCATTATCCTTTTTTATAATACGTTGTTGGACTAATATCTTGGATTTTCCCAAAGAAACGCTCCCTAAATTTCAATTTTTAGTTTATAAAATATTTTGCTTAGTTGGCATCAAAATGTTCCTGGTGTTTTACTTAAATTTAAAAATCCCTAACGCCTTTTTGGCATGGCCTCTTTAACATCAACTGAGATGAGGGTGTATAGTCGAAATTCTGTACTGTTAACCACAGTGTATTTGAGAGAGTTGAGTCCATCAGTGCTCATCCGTTGTGCAGAGTCCCTTAGTTTAGCAAACCTGTGAAATAAGAGTTAAAATATTGGAAGAATGAATATTGTTTTAAAAAGAGCTGGAACATATCAAAATAACCAGATCTTGGACAGCTGCAAAATTCTCAACCATCACTTCCCCAAGCTATTGCTCATTTAAGTTAAGAGGGGAGGTGAAGTGGCCTCATGGTTAGTGCGCTCATCTCGGATATCCAGTGCAAGCCCTGACCAGGGACTTTGAGTTGTCACCGTGTTCTTGGGCAAGACACTTTACCCTCACAGTGCATTTGACTCCACCCAGGTGTACAAAGAGTACCGGCAAATTTAATGCTTGGGGTATAACCCTGTGATGAACTAACATCCCATCCAGGGGGAGTAGAAATACTACTACTAGTCACTTAATGCTACAAAAACTGGGATAAGCTCCAGCCTCATATTTTTTCAGGATACAGTCAAACATTTCCACAATGGCCAACCTTGAGAACAGAGGGAAGTGGCTGTTGCAGAGAGCTGGCCATTATGCATATGGGGAAGTAGGGATGCAATATGACACCTGCTTTTTTCTGGGAATGCAACATTTTTACTTTTAACAGTGCTCATTGTAGCATATAAATATGCAACACATTCAAAAGGTATCACTAATAAACAGAAACCTCTGAGAAACAAAGACCTATGACGTGTGTAAGTTTGGTGACCTACAATAAAAAGTGGGTTTTTGTATTAACAGGCCATTGTTGAGAGGTTTTTTTTGGCAGTTGGGATGGGCTTCAGTGGCGACTGCCATTGTGAGAGGTGGCCTTTGTTGAGAGGTTAAAGTAAAAGTGAATGTATGGACCATCCGCTGGGACAAAAAAGTGGTCATTAGTGGAGATTTTTTTGACTGTGGAGAGGTGGCCTTCGTGGAGAGGTGGCCTTTGTTGAGAGGTTCTATTTTCTTTCTATTTTTTTTAATTTCCACTTCCACTTAACAAAGCTGAATACAAAATATTTAACAAAATAAGCACAGGGAAAGAAGAAGTGGAAAGGGCAAAATATAGTAAACTAATTATATGCCCTTTAATTAAGTACATTTATTTTAAGATAAAAAGTAAACTACAGAGGACAGAGTAAATGCATAGTAAATGAATATAAAAAGTTGGAATTACCAATACTGAGCAAAATAAAACTGGTAAAGTGCTTTTTTAAAATAGTTTTCTAGTTGGCTTGTCGCGTATAGATAAAGGAATATCATTTCAATAATAGCATCCTAAAATAGTTGGACAAAATTTTCTTATATTTATTCTGAAAGATTCTGTATTTAGGTGTTGTAATGATGCACTTCGAGTAGCGAAGGTTAAAATAAGTTGATTAAAATAAGAGTGAATGTATGGACCATTTGCTGGGACAAAAAAGTGGTCACTGTAGAGGGGTGGCCATTAGTGAAGGTGTTTTTGACCTAGGAAGCATCAACTCACCGATCTGGATCAGGCTTGCTGCTGTGATGAAACATCTTTATCATTTTGTACCTTCCTAATTGCATTGATGGTCGAGTTAGCTTGAGCTTCTTTGCGGATATTCTAAAACATCAATTGAAAGATCAGAGTCAGTAAACAAGGTCATCACCCATGCATAGAGCACTTTTTCCATGTTTACATAGCCTCATCTAAACACTCTGGTGGCTGGGAGAATTCTTGAAAGTTACACGTATGCAAACCCGAGGCGTAATAACTGTCTATTGCTTTCATAAAATATTTCTCAAAAATATACGTGAATCTGAAACATCACAACCATGTTTTCTTACTCTCATCTGAACACACCTATCTACTAATGAGAGCACACGTAGAAGCTTAGTTATAAAACATGCTACAGTTTGTTCATAGTATGCACTCAGCCTATATGAGAATAGAATTACGAAACAGCAAGCAAAATTTATAACCACAACTATTACCTGTTATAAAGATCGTCATCTTCGCCTCCCCAGCCCCAAAACTTGTTTGAAAATCCGTTTATCAGATCAAAGTGTTCCCTTGAAAATGCACCAGCTCCTCCAAAAATATTTGTATATGGCAGACTGAAGAGAACCATTTATGAGAAAATTAATAACAATTACAACCACATATTTTAACAATAAGCAAAGAAGAAATGTCCCCTATGAGGGAACTCCCCTAAAAGGTATGCAACATCCAATTTCTTGGGGGGGGGGGGGGAAGCAGGTGCAGATCCAGGTTAAATGGTGACTGATTTCTGAAATGATGAGTGACTTCTAGAGGGGTCCAGGGCCGTGTTCCCTTAGGAAATGTTATGGATTTTTTTATTTCTTAAGTCCCCTTTTTGGAGCTTCTGAGTAATTCTGAAATATCTGACTGATTTCTGTAAAACGGTGGGAGCCGGTATGGATCCGCGCCTGGGGAAGGGAGGGGTTGGTGAGGTGGCCACACACCAAGGTCCTTCATTCCTTCCTCTAAGTACCAATTTATTCTAAAGGCTGGTAACCGAGTCGAGGCATTACCAGAAATACAGCCAGAGTGATATGATCTAGACAGTATAGTGAGAATCACACTGACTGAGTGGAAGCCAGGGCTGTCATTAAGGGCTGTAACCCATAACACCTGTTACGGCCGAGAATGCTTCCATGTAATTTTCCCTGGGGAATTGCCTGTTGTTGATACAATTCACCCACAGAGTAACAAGTTTGCTTTGGGGGTATGTGGAGAACAAGGTTACAGGTGACTTAAAACTTAATGACAACCCTGAAAGCAGAATACCAATTCCACTTATGACTTCATTGCTTAAAAAACTTGTGAAAACTACATTATTTGGAGTCACAAGCAGAAATTTCTAGCGTTGTAATTCATCCTTTTTCCAACTCCAAAATGTAATTGTCACAGAATAGAACATATTAAGTTATAGTGTTGTAAGTAGAATCAAAAGAAAACTAAAACATTCATATTCCGACTCTGATTCCTTCAAACTTTTTACTCCATTTATGACTTTGAAATTAAGAATTGATTCAAAATGCGCAAAGTGGTGCTCTGATGAATTCTTTTTATTCAGAGAGGATATCATTTGGTCCAACACTTGCCGATAATTGAATTTATCCACCGCTACAGACAGATGTCTGGGTGACGTTGGGCAGCTGTATTCATTACGGTCGTCTTCTGGTATCAAGTCCACATCATGAAATATAAAACACTCGTACTGGTCAAACTTGAGTGCTTCTTTAAAGCCAATGTTAAACAGCATGGCACGGTTAAAGATAGTATCTCCTGCCTGTTGGAAAAAATATCAGACAACTCTTAGTGCTCCATTTTACAATAAATTATGATAAGTGCAATACCTCTCAGTGAGAATCTAATAAGGGACTTTTAGATTTGAGTATGATATCGGATACGAATACGACTAAATTTCAAGTCTTGTTTACAAGCTTCACATTATCACGTCACATACTCATCTCATCCCATGAGCTACCCTCTTAACCTAAAACCAACAAGAAGAAGGAGGGCTCTGGAAACTTCACTGATTTGAAATTCAAAAATCTTACCCAGACTCAACCTATGTCATCCTATGACAGTACCCCTAACTTACCTAATTACATGTACCTCTTTTTACCTAATCTATTTGTAAAGGTCCCTAATATTACATATATGTACATGGTTTAGAAGGATAGTTTTGAAAGTCATCACTGTTATTACAAGTTAGAGATATCGATCTCCTCATCCTCTGACAAATACAAGTCTTGTCCGAAACCGATATGTGCAGCCAGACGGACTGATAACATTGTCTAGTCTTGTGGGCACATGTCAATTATTCATCTGGCATTTGCAACTTGGCAATCCATCATGCAAACAAAATTGACATTACCTTAAAACCAAATCAACAGTGATCAGATAAAACATCTAATATATACAGGTATGAAGTTGTGAAAGTAGTAAATAGTGAATGAGTTATACTGCGACGAGAGACATAAATATTTGGTTCTCATTCATGGGTCACAGATCTTGCTGCCCTAAGTTTATACCACAACAAAGGGTGAAACAGACACTCAAGCATAGATGTACTACTACTGTAAGTTATATAGCTAGCTGCTCTGTAAGCGAGCAAGATGAACCAAATCTTGTAATGTGAGTGGCTACCCGAGCGGTGCCCACTCTGGACTATACCCACTGTGTTCTGCTGGAAATATTTTCCTGAAAGCTACATGTATATATACTACTTATTAACCGAGAGTGAGGTCGTTACAGGGAAATCTCAGACCGAGTCCTTGATGTATTGACCGAGCGATAGCGAGGTCAATACATTAAGGCCGAGGTCTGAGATTTCCCTGTAATGACCGAACGGACGAGGTTATTTATTATATGGCCTTTTTAGCGCTATTCTTGAAAAGAATATAATAAACTGAACACCGCAAGTAATTTTCCACATCCGCTTGCGCGCGCTACGGCTTTCTTCATCGCTCATACTAAAGAAGTATCTGTGTGCTAGTTTTTCTCTCAGTTATTGAAAATATAGTAGTACTTTGTCCATCTTTTCTGTTGTTTTCGCCCACGTGCACATAGTTTTTTACTCACAACTCAGAAGAGCCGTTGAGCCGAGAAAAAATTTCATAATGCCCGGTCATTACAAAAAAATAATGCCCGCTCAGCAGCCAATCAGAGTGCGCATACTTTTGTAGCCATATAATAAAATCCAATATTGACCAAGCTTGTTCAGTCAAGATGGCTGGACAGTGGTTTCTTTTTGCGAATTTATGGACCTCAACTCCCGGTCCATAAACATGCAAATCAGTTTTACACGTCAGTACAGTAACTACTGGTCAGTCATGAAACACACCTGCTCTACAACCAGGATCCTGTAGTCCAGATTCTGCCTCTTGAAAATAGGGTGCATCTGTCGCAAAAATATTGACAGCTGCTCATAGCGATTGCGATATGGAATCACTAGGACCATCTGGTTAGAAAATGAGAAATGAAGTGAAAATAAAGTACTTAGTTAAAGATATGCAAAGATCATAATACATTAATTTCATGATACAACAGAAAAATATAAGCTCACACCTCACCTTAACCCTTGCTTTGCATTCAGTTGGTTTCCAGCAGCCTCCCTTATCAACCCAACCATTAAACTCACTGGACATTCGTTTTTCAACATCTTCCATTTTAGGAACATTTATCTCTACATATAAAGGTCCAACTGAAATAGCCAAGATCAAACAATTTCATATCAGAAGTCACTTAAGTGATCATATTCAAAACAGCGATCTCCAACAAAATTAAATATGTGTATTTGTAACAATGATTCTGTATTCTAGCAGCCTCAGTGCAATTAACATTCCCTCACCCACTGTCCTCCCGTAAAAAAAAAACAGAGATAGGAGGTACAATGAGCTATTGGAAAACACAACAGTCTGGATGCGAGCCCTGACCGGGTTCACATTGTGTTCTTGAGCAAGTCACTTTGCTCTCACAACACCTTGTTGTATAAATGGGTACTGACAAATTTGAGGTTCAATGCGATGGAATACAATCCTGGCCAAAAGGTTTTGGGACACTCTTCGATCTGTTCTCTCTTTTTTTATGTGGAAACTGTAAAAACCCAACAATTCAGTCATAGAAATAGCGTTACAAAGATCATTCCTCTGTTCCTCCTGAACAACGTCGAAGTCCTGTGACTGTACAATATTTGTGACATATCTTTTATTCCTGAACCCAACATTGTGCAGGGGGGAGGACGTAAAATGAAATGCTGTTTTTATAGAAAAATAAGAAAGCATCCCATATGTTTTGGCCAGGATCCTATCCACAGAGGGGGGTTTATCGGAAATACTCCTAAATGTAAAGTGGAAAAAGCTCTGAAAAAATGCATACATGATGACCTACTAACATGCTTTTCTTGACAATTTTCTCATGCTTCTATCCTATAATTACTTGCTTTGTAACACAACAATGTGACAGTAACACTCTTTAAATTTATTTTATTTTTTATCTTTTTTTTATACCAAGATGCTTTATTACGTTATTTTAAATTTATTTTATATTTCCTGATAAAGAATACTTTATAATATAACTAATAATTAGTTACATTAAGGATTGATCAAGTATTCTTTAACAGGAAAATATAACAGTTATTGCCCCAAGGTACAGCTGTGATGATAAAATGTGAATTAATTCCTTTGTGTTGAATTATTTGCCGTTGAATGGGAATTTTACACGAATGTGAAAGGAACGCTCAGCTGGCCATGAAATTAACAGTAGACATTTCTAAAGAAATTGCTTTTTTCATGTTTACAAAAGGATTTGAATTGGTAAATCTTCGTCGGTATAAAATATAACGAAACCGAAATGACAAGAGAGAGAACTTTACAATGCTTTCATTCCGGACTGTAGACGTGTACGTACATGTAGAAGTTAAATCTCAGCATCATTGTTTCAATGTGCAAGGATACATGTATTTTGGAAAACAAGTACCTATGTTAATTAATTTGTGTTGAATATTGTTCGCGAGCTTGAATAGCTTGGCGTGAATTTACAAATTGTATAAGTTTTGCAGACAGTAGTACACCGAGTCTTTGTACGTTACTAAGCTCTTAGAAGGTTAACAAAAATAAAATTCATCACATCATCTCCTCTAATTGGGCTATTTATTAAGCTTAAACCTAGTTCGAATCTCAGTCATGATTATGTACAGGTGTAGGAATGATCTCGCTACATTAGCACGGCAAATCGAATTTATTTCTATATGCAACAAGGAAAAAAGCCGCCTACATACTAACTCTTTTTATTAGTCTGGAAGTTAAAATTCGTTTTAAACTAATTTTGAGAACTAATCTCCCAAGCAAGCTACTATAGATATAAAATAATGTTTGATCGCCAGTATACAATGTCTTGCTAGGTAACTAGTACTGTTAGATAAATTAAGGACTCACCGAGAGAAGACGACTTTTCCGGACACAATTCCTGAGCGATATTGCTTTGCGTGTTAGAAGTTGTTAAAATCGGTTGCCTTGCAGTCGATGATGTAGTTCGTTTTAAAGCTTCTGCAGACAACTGATCTGTTAATCCACTCTTCGAGCTGTTGCTAGTTTTCTGTAAAGCTATTTTATCCTCAAACACTATAGACTTCTGCTCGGCTAGTTGTGAACGTACACTAGGTTTGATGAAATTGACCATGTTGATTTCTCCTTCCTTCGAAGCGCCCGTGTGAGACAGATTCGAAGACGACGCCGAAGGACCGTTCGATGACAAAGCTTGTTGGTGAAGGTCTCTACCCAGATTTCCATTCTTTATCGCAGTAACATAGTTCACGCTTAGTCTTGTGTATTTTGAAAAGCTCACAGAGTAGTAAAACATCACCACGAATGATGCTATAGCTACAATAAATGTACAGAGCATAAACTTTTTGAGCCTGCTTAATTCAGCCATTTCTTTCGTCCCGTGAATTAACTATCCTCTTTCACTAACCCGCAATCCACGGTAACCAACCTATTAAATCATATAAAAGAAACGCAGCTCAGACGTGCCCGCAAATTGTTTAGAAAACACCATGTCAACTGAACAGTGAAGGCCATTCTTGTGATTTTTTTCAAATGTAAACTCCAAAGCTACAACTTGGCAATTTTTCCCATCAAAACGAGGTCCGCTGAATCATCAGAGCGAGGCCTGAAACTGGGGCAAGTAATCTATAATGAAAAGATCGCGTTGAGAGAAGTCATTTGACCAAGTTTGATGCTTTGAGGGTGAACAGAGACCAAGTTATAGACCTTGAAACATGGTTCGAAATCCATGCAAACGTCTTTAATGTTGAGACAGCGTTCCCCAAAACCATATAGACTCTTAAATTTTTTATCAGTTTTGTGACAACTGAAAAATCTCGTCATTCAACTACCATTTGAAAGAAGCTGAGATGAAAATCACGTAAGTTTGCCGATTTTTAAGAATGTCATAGAGTATCGCCAAGAGCAAGTTTATTTCTAAGATTGACGGTGCAAATCGTATCACATTTTCACTGCATCGCCCAATCATCAACAGGAGTTCTTCGATTTTCCCAACTTACATTTTTTTTACTACTATTATCAGTTGAGTAAGGCACGACGGAAGTTTGGTGACGAAGTTTTAGCCTTAAAGTTACGGAACTTACCTCGTTTCCATTGGTAACAATACAATTTTTTACGATAACTGCAGAAATTCTCGCGCGCTCATTGGCTAATTTTTATCGTCAATATGCGGACAGACAAATGAATTTGAAATTCGTGCGACGCGTCAGCGAGCGAGAGCGGGCACTATTCCACCATTTGTTATCTAAAAAAACAAATTGACGTCAGTTTTTCACGCGTCTGTCCCGTTATTGACAATGAATTTCGTCATCACATTGTCAAAGTAGTCTGCGGATCCACTTGGCTATCGACTCGTGGATCCACAGCTACTTTGACAATGTGATGACGAAATTTATGATTAATAACAGGACAGACGCATGAAAAACTGACGTCAATTTGTTAAATTTCGCGCGCTTTGTTGCGACGTCAAAGGCCGACAGGATAGCCGACAAGATGCCACTGGAAACGCAACCTCGTTCCCAGGCTCTCTCTCTTTGCCTCTCTTTGTCGTCGAGAGAAACGACAAAGGGAGGCAGTTATATGAGAGATAATTTGGTTTTATGAACTGAGTTGATAATGTGAATTGGCCACCGTAAAGAGATTCGGAAGCTGACGTTTCGAGCGTTAAACCTTCGTCGGAGCGACTCGAGGAATTGTGGGTTGTGTGGTTTATATAGAGAAAGATGGAGCTACGCTATTGGTTGATGCATGGTAACGTGAAAAACAACAGAATAAATTAGTTGAACGAAAAGCGATCGTTGATACCGTAAGGATTGACAGTGCCGTTTAGAAAAATAAATTTTTGTTCTAGAGTTTTGCGGCGTTCCGATCTAGGGAAAGGCCGCAGACTGCCATATGTTGCTTAGAATGATTGGGGAGATTAAAGTGCCCGCGCCCGGTTTAGATGCGTTTTATTCGTCTTTCTCTACGTCACGAAAGTGTTCTCGGAATCGGTCGCCCAGTCGTCTCCCTGTTTTGCCGATGTATAACTTTTTTTTTGTGCAAGTTACGCAGTAGGCACGGACATTGGCCGAGGTACAGGTGAGATGATCAGTGATCTTGATGGATCGCTTGGGTTCCGATATTTTCTCAACGTTGTGAATGAAAAGACATGTTTGCATCGTGCGTGTGCGCATTTAAAAGTTCCGGGTTGATCACTTGTTTGGAATGCACTTCTGACTAAAAAGTTACCTATGTTTTTGCCGCGTTTGAATGAAATCAATGGAGACTGCGAAAAGATTCTGTAAGTATCGGGATCATTTTGAAGTAATTTAAATTTTTTTTAGAATGATGGATTTTACAGCGTGGTTGTGAGGGTGAAATGTGAGGGTGAATGGAATTCTATCATTATTTTCCTTCTGTGACGATTGCAGTGCTGACTGGCGATTAATTTGTTGGGCGTAAGTTATGAGAGAGACAAGGGGCAAGGGGCGGAAAATGCTAGGTAGAAAATTACTCTAGCCCTTTGTATCTTTTCAAATCGGTGGTACCAGACCACAAAGTTTCTTTATTTCATATTCGTAACTGTACAGCCTTTTAATATATTATGATAAACTCTACAAATATACATTCAAATTTTACAAAAAAAAAAATTTATGGTTACTTTCAGGGTTCGACGGAATTTCTTCTTTTGGAAAAGGCTGAAATGATGCAACTTCAAACAAACATCAAACAAACGAATAAAAAACATATTTTTCAGTAAGATAATTTGGTTTTATCAACTGGGTTAATAATGTGAATTGGCCACCGTAAAGAGATTCGGAAGCTAAGATTGCGAAGATTACGGTGGCCAATTCACATTATCAACCAAGTTGATAAAACCAAATTATCTTGTAATACTCCCACCGACGCAGCACCACAGTTTCTTTAGAAACTTGCCCCCTTTTATCTATTTTTCAGTAAGTCGTGAAAAGAAAGCTGAAGACAAATCACAAGCATAACGATGTGAAACACAAATCAAGGCCCAAAGTCGTGGACTGAAAATTGAAACTTTGAAAAATCATAACGATGTAAAACGTTAAACGAGCATGGCAGTATGTGGCTCCCTGTATCGGAGGCAATGACCGCATCAGTTTGCCATACACCATATGGCTCTAGGCGTATTAATTTTAATTTCGTGGGGGAAAAGTTTTCTCGAGACCAAGGGAGAATCCTTTAGGTACATCAACATAGTTAATGTTATCTCGCTGAAGAACAGTCGCTTCCTCTTTCTCTTCGGAGAAAGTATACCGACTCTTTCTGGTCACGTGGTATGCAGTCGTGTTTGGAATTCCATCTGTCTTGTTTATCCTGATAGGAGGGCGCAATGTCTATATTCTGAAAATGAAAGAGAAACCTGAATGAGTAACATGAATAAGTGTCATATAGCTGGCGTTTTTCTCTCTACAGCGCACCCATTCATTGGGTGAATAATAAAACTGTTTACAAAAATTCCCGTCCTTTTTTTTTACGCGGGAAGAAATTACGAAGGTATCTTCACCATTCAAAATAGAATATAACGGTCTCGACTAAAAAGACTTAGAGACTTGATCTTACAATTCTCAAGAGCTTTTAAAGCCTTCTGGTCTGCTTCGTTGAAACATAAACGACAAAGACCTTTAGCAGCCATCTTTCAACTTCACGCAGGATCATTTTTGCACAGCAAATCAGTAAATAATACATGCGCATGAGTTGACAAACTCGTTTAAACCGGTTTTTAACCTGTTTGTCACGGGATTTACCTCTAAGAATTTTGAGGTATCTAAAGCGCATACTCAAAGGGAAATGTAAGCGGCTCGTGGTAGAGGTTTCTCTCGGGGAAGTAAACAAGCCGACTACGCGAAACACAAGAGACGCGAACGACTTCGTACATGTAAAAGACTTGCCAGAAAGCGACTTCTGCTAGCAGGGTAGAAAATTCTTGAAAGTGGCCTGTGAAAATTCCCAGTCCATTCGCATCCTTTTGTAAGCGAGAAATAAAGGAAAGATCTTGGGAAAAAGATAGCCTGAGCGCAGGCCTGAGTAATCCTGTAGCCTGCGTAACAAGCGTTCAAGTGCGAGCCGAACGAAATCAATTATCGGGCCGCGCGAGAGAGCTTTTTCGCAATCAGGCCGCGAGAAAAGAGAGGCGAGAGCAATTCGGGTCGCGGGAAAAGTGAGAGCAAAAAGTTCGAGCAAGTGGGCTGGGGCAGGCTAACGCTTTGACGTCAACCGTCTCGTGAGATAGCGGTAACGGGGTGTCTGTCTGTCTGTCCTTCGCGTTTTTGCCTGAGACGACAGAAAGTACGAGGTCAAGAAAAGCAAGAACGAGTAAGTTTTCAAGTACTAGCCAAAAAATAACAATTCCCTTGCCACAATAAACATGAATAGATGAAGTAAATTGTTTTAAACATACTTTTCTTGGAAAGAGCCATTCAAGAAGCCATAGAATAAACAGATCTATCACCGCTAAAATGCAAAAGATTTTCCCAGCAACGCGGCCACAATAATACAACCTGAAAATGAAAGAAACGCCAAAGCATAGTTTACAGAACGGAATAGATGTCAAAAAAAAGAAAAACATCAAGAGAAAATGTGGGGTCCCGTCATTTTCTCTTGAAAACATACAATACGTAAAAGTGCGAAAAAAAATGAAGACAATAAAAATAGCGGGAAAAAATGTGGCTGGTTGATTAGAGCACGTTTTGATCTTTGCTCAGGCAAGAAACGCTTTGCCAAGCCCAAGCAAAGAAAACACTTTTTTTTCATAGTCGACTGAGTACTGGTCTGTGTGTTACCTTCTGAGTCGCTCATCAAATGAAACATGAGGTACAGCTCTAACCAGATCATAAACCTGACAAGTAGAAACAAAATATGATCACAAAAATATTACGGCAAGTATATTCTAGTGATACGTTACTTCTGTAGTATACCCAGTCGTATATCACCCTCGATACAGTGAAAAATCGCAATCAGTACAAAGTTAATTAGAACCCACAACAATCAGTTCAAACGTCTCGCCAAAATATCAGGAATCGAACTCGAAACTCGAAAATTGAAGACAAAGCATTCTGCTTTCCTCACTTGCTAGATTGTACACAGAAGTTTTTCTGTCTTCTTCGTTAAATTTTGAAATTGGACCCCAAAATTAAATACCGACGAAGGCAACGATAGCTTCCCTTACTCGGCTAATGTACTTTTATCAACTTCAAGTCGACAATAGCTAAGAGTTTCTCTGATTAGTTGTTTCTAAATTTGAATATTCGCGTGCAGTTGAAAGCCAGTCACAACATGGATTTCTGTAGAGCTACGTCATCACTTTGGAATTTTTCGTGTCTAGTCTCATTCAGGGCGAGGGATGAACGGAGCGCCAAGACAGCAGTCAGTCGCGGCAAGAGAAAGCTTTCTCTCGCCGCTTATCCCCATTTTTTCGCTCGCAGTTTTTCGCGCTGCACCCAAACTAACTAAACGCCTGGATTTGCCGGTAAGTTCAACTTACTTTTTCTGTACGCCTTGCTACGTTTTCCCACGTGTACATTGTTCGAATGCGTTCGTGTGCCACGTCCGGAGGAACGAATCTGTTGTCTCGGAAATCCTGGACAGCCTTATCCAGCGCTTCTACCAGGGCTGAAAAGTTACACACAAAAATTGATTCAAAAAGTTGTATGTGATATCAAAAGCGGAGTGTTCTAAGCCTGTGCATGACTGATCTTACAAATCTATTCTTGCTGTTGCTTTGGACTGACAACCATTTCTTCCTAACCCTACCCAGACTACAAAACAGTCAATAAATTTTGCGAGCTTGTTTTTGCAAAACAACCTACATGAGTTACATGTAGAGGATTTGAAACACGCGTGACAATTTCGAATAGGATTTCGCACTCGCGAGGCACGCGCGCAAGCTTCTTGGCGACTCTCGCTGATTCACGAGTCGTGTAATGTCTGCAGCCAAGATAAGTACTTACTTGTATATTAGTCTAGGCCCATTAGTACAACTGTTTAGTCACTAAACTAAGGCAGTAAGCGCGTCAGTCTGTCACTGCACACAAGTTAACACATGAACCACCATTGCAAATGATTTTTTTTTTATCCCCTGGCTTTCACTTACATTCAACCCTTGGCTCCGCCATTTTTATCATGTCACTTGGTAACACCTCAGGAACCCCACCCACCTTGGTACTGACAACTTGCAGACTGCACAAGAATAAAGAGAAAGATAAGTGATAGAAAGTGAAAGTGAAAGATAGCCTGCGTAGCTGGCGGGATTTCGCTGGCAAGTGCTGCATGTTTGTGTTGGCGGCGAAGCCGTGAACGCCAACAGAGAAGCCGCGAGGGGATTGGCGAGGAGTCGAGTGGAATTTCCTCGCGCGACGAAAAAAACATGGCGGTTCGCCACCTGGGTTATTTCATGGCAAGAATGCACAATTTAACACGGTAACAAGTATAGGAAAACATGTAACTAGTGGTAGGTGCGGGAGAACGTGTAATGTTTGGTCAGGCCATGATCAGGGTAGGGAAAATCAGGAAAAACACGTATTAACCAGTGCAAGCATGCAAATGTGTGTGGTTTGGCTAAATAACATTTAATATATAATGTAACACCTTGATTCTAGCTAGTTAACAGTTTAGAGCATGTTGCAGTGTTTTAGGAACAATTGGCGAGCTCCAAAACATACAACGAACGTACACAGTGGTCAGGAAAAGTCTTCCAGTTGTTTTTTATCAAAACTCACCCGCAGCTTGCCGCTTCAACAATAGCAATACAAAATGCTTCTGTCAGTGATGTGTTAAGAAAGATGTCACCGTGAACAAGCACCTAGAGATGACAAGAGGTTGCATAAAGAAAAACAGTGTCAAGAAATATCTGGAGCAAGTTACCACTCAAATCAAAAGCTCAAAAATGTTGAAGAATACTCATAGAATATTTAAAGATTCATAAAGAAGGACGGCAGGTCAAACTTGCAGATGATTCAAAAATGGATTTAAAACGCACAACAGGATTTGGGACAGAGTTGATTTTAAACATGATCTAGATAAGCCCTAGCAACAGGCTCTCTAGTCATGGATGGGTCATAGAGAAAGTGGGAAGAAAGGGAAAAGAGGAGAGAAGCTGTGCCACCCCCCACACGGCTACTTTGCTTGTGGCCAGTTTCTTCTCAGCCCTTCCAGCCCCGACCAGATCATCTTGGCCTTTCCTTCTAGCTGGAGCCCTAACTAACTTACATCCCTGACTTTCTCATGTGCCAACTTTCCCAAAAACTGGACTCTGTCTTGAAGTTTACACTGCTCACATACATCCTCCAGAAGAGCTCGTTTTGGACCGTCACCACCTAAACAACAACAGATAAATAGTCCGACCTTCAGTACGGTATTCCCTTGATTGAGGAATCTCAAAATGGCATTTATCAAATGTAACAACCTACTGTTTATTTCTTCTCACTTATGAACAATGTAAAAAATCTAATTTGCCTTTCACAAATGACATTATGTTGTTCAATGACCTCATCAAGAAAACTTAAATTGAGTGAATAGTTGTAAAGGTTGCAAATTGGGTGAGGCATAAGGGTGGCATGGATTCAAGATCTTATGGCTGACAATTTGAGCACTTTTTAATAGTTTTGCATCCAGTTTTGGGCCAGAAACAGTCTATAACCCTGCGTTCTGCAAGGAGACATATTCAAAACAGACTTATTCAAGTGATAATCTCAGAAACCTTTTTTTACACCAACTGCACAGATCACATTATCTTGTAAGCTTGCTTTTCTTAAATCTATGTGAACTTACCGATAATAAACTGGATGTCTGAATGGTTTGCACACATGATGGGAAGAACTCCAGCTAACAAGTCCATACCTTTTCTGTACACCAGTCGACTGACTACCACAATGGTGACTGCAAAAGCAGATAAGACTTTCTTGAACTACCTGGTTTTTCAAAACCAATTTTCATTTGCTTTGGAGGATTAAAAAATCAGGATCCCACTGTATGTGTCAAAACTGTCAAAACTCACTTTTGCCTGGGATTTTCTTTGAAACATCAGGTGTGAATACATTAGCATCTACAGCATTAGGAATCACTGAAACCATGCAAGGATTCATTGAGGCACGTAACACAGTGTTCTCTTTACTGACAATGCAATAAAATAGAATGATATATTTTTAAATGCATCCAATCAACATGAATAGTCATACTATACAATACTCTTACAAGCACTGCTACACGTTTTAGTTCAAGCAACCTCTTTCTGATGATGTAACTCTACAAACATCAGTGTAGTGTCTCAGATGATCCCTGATTCGATTATTTTTTCAGTTAACCAATTGACACCTGGGGATTTTTGGCAGAAACATGTTTTTGGACATTTTTTTATACACTTTTAGCACATCGGCTAAATTAGCTCCAATTTACCCAAAAAGGCATTTGCAACATCACAGCACACCTTTCTTTCCATTAGCACTGCATTTTATAACACTTTTGCTTGGGTATGTGCAGAAATGAAAATTTTGAGGTTTTGGACAAGAATGTGGCCTACATCTTCAGGCTTCTCAAGGTTTTTTTATTTTATTTTACTTTTTTTTGCCTTTTCTTTTTCTCCTTTTCTTATCTTCTTGCTGCAGCTGTTGACCTTCTATTGGGCTTGCTTCCAGTTGAAGAATTCCAGAGAAAACATAATCGAGATAGGAAATTCTTAGCAGGGAGTAGTCAAGTGCACTTGAGGGAAGTTTTTCACTCCAATTTCTAAGCATTTTGTGCATATGTCATACTCAACTGACCCAGTAACTCTGATCTGGGTATCATTAGAAAGATCTGTTCCTGCGACAGAACTTGAGTATAGGTAGCACCAATTTTGACCAAAGGTGATGATGTCAGAAGTGGAACGAAGGCCAATGCTCATCATGGGCGGTTATGGGTGGCACAGACGTCAATGGGTGAAGATTGGCAACTTAGCTACCATGTCTCATCCATGAAACATCTTTTAACACATAGAACACAGTGGTATTAATTTATTATTCACTAACAGAGAAAAGTTCCAGACAAACCTTGTATGTGAAACACAAATCACATGATCAATATCTGCCAATGAAAACTGTAAAAATTTATTGGTTATGATGGAACTTGCATCGGCAAAGCCAAAAAGGGAGTGGTCAGTAAACAGCGTGCGAAGTCCCATGGTGCGAGCATGAAGAAGCGCATCATGACAAAGAGTGGAAAAAGCCTTAAAAGGAACAAAAAAATAATTTTAAGGGTTATTATTAATTTTTTTTCAGATCAAAACTTTTCGGTTTTCATGAATGTTTCAGAGAGGGGAAGCGATTGGTTTCAGTACTCTCAGAAAGTCAACCACTGTTTAACTACTGCTGAGAAATACCTTTACAAAACTCCTGAAGCTAATGTCTATGATTGCTAACAGCCAATATTTCCTGAGTATCATTTACCAACAACTTTTATTAATATTTATTACACTTTCTGTAATGTACATTTATGTGGTCAACATCAGAATGATATTTGCTACAATGCGACTTGAGCTACTGTTAAGTATTTCTTTTAATTCCAAGCTTTCGCCAATCTACAGCATTCCCTGACAATGCCATAGATCGGTGAAAGCTTGGACTTGCATGAAATACAGTAGCTCAAGGCTTTAATTGAATTGTCTATTTATCACCCAACGTGCTACTGAAAGAGACTTCAGATAATATTTGTAACTTTTTAAGGATTACTAAAAGGTTGCCAAATTTGGTGTTACTTTCAGGGGAATTAATAACATAACTACCAGTTCATAACTCACAGAATGACCATGAACTATGGTTATCTTCTCACGCAGAAGTATATATCTCATTAGCGGCAGTGTTGTATACAGAGTCGGCAGCACACACTGATTATGAAAAGGACCAAAGGGTAAATAATACACCTGCAATAAAAACAAAACAAAAACAGTAAGATAATGTACCTGTGATCCAAATAAAAAAAAGTAAATATGATTATTAGTTAGGGCTATATTTTATAATCACTTTGCATAGTAATAGAGAAGCTGAACTGAATACCTTGAGGTAATTTGTTAAATAACGCACTCCACTTCTGTCACCATAAGCATGTGTGACTACTACAACCTGGAGCAGGAAGGAAATATCATTAAAATCAACCATCCACTTGTCCTTAAATGTATAGCTAAACGTGCTTGGTTAAACCCACTACCGCAACTCTGATCGATATTATATAATTTACTATATATTAAGCTTTATTTCAACAACAACAATAATAGTATTTACATGAAAATGTGTTGAAATGGGAAGAATCCTCAAAAAGCGCCACAGCACCATTCAAGGAGGAAACTCAAACCTACCTATATACCTACTAATAATATTCACACACACACACACACACTAAAAAAAAATCAAAAATGTGTATACAGAAATTCAAAGAGTCAAAAATGTAGAAATCTTCAACTTGAAATCTTCCTCAGATGATGCTTCTCTAATTAATATCAAGAGGGAGACTATTCCATTCCCCGACTATTCTCTTCATAAAACTAAATTTAAATAAATTAGTCCTAGAAAGTTCGGAGTATCCATACTTCTCAATGCATATCCCCTGTCAACATCCAACCGCCCATCCCTATAAGGCCCGGGATAAGGGAATCCCCTTTATCCCGTAGACCCGTGTGTGGAAGATTGCCGAGTTTTCTTTCACTGAAAGCGCTATTGTACATGTCCAAGATCTTACCACTCGATCGCACACATGTAACACTAGATAAAAGGAAGTTCAATATTTCACCTTGTGTCCTCGTTCTAAAAGACACTGCGACAACTGGTAGATGTGACTCTCTACTCCGCCCATGTTTGGATAAAAGAAGTCCGAAACCATGCTAGAAATACACAACAGAGAACTACTGTTTAGTTTGAAGCACTAGTATTCTAAAATCTCGAGAAAGAAACGACAGATCGTCTCACCAAATGTTGTGTTTTTCATGAGGAGGAGCCGCCATGTTGGATTTTCCATGTTGAAGTAACCGCTGACTAGTATCGTGCGGTGTGATAGGATGTCGATAGGATGGCTGCGCGTACTGTCCTATCAAAAAGTGACACGATAAAATGGGTTACAGTCACGTTTCGAGTAAGGGATTGAGGAGAATGTGTGTTTCTGAGCTCTGTTTGAGTGGGTATTACTCGCGTGCCGAAAAGTAATTGGTTTTGCATCACTACGCTACGCTACTGACTCAGAGTAAAACCAATTTAATCGTGACCATAGGTAACCCAGGCTCACTGTGTGCGACACGTGACATAATATAGGAAAATATAGAGAACATATGAGGTGAAGTTTAGGTCTGAAAATTTGCTAGAAATTTCTAGCAAATTTTCAGACCTAAACTTCACCTCATATGTTCTCTATATTTTCCTATATTATGTCACGTGTCGCACACAGTGAGCCTGGGTTACCTATGTCGTGACTCGCTCGCACGCGTTTTCCCGCGCTTCGTATCCCCCCCGGGGGGGGGGGGGGTACTTAACAAATTTTAATACGGGGAGGCTCTGCCTCGAGGTCCAATCCCTTACCCTTTTATATACCATTTTGGCAGAAAAGGTACCCCTTTTATATACCTTTATTGAGAAAAGGTACCCCTTTCACATACCTACTTTAGAACACTGCACCCCCTTTCTAAGCCCTTGTAATGAAGCTAATGAACAATATTACGGGAGAATATCAAGCATTACCAGAAGAAATGTTTAGCAAACAAGTGTTATTTATTCAGTTCACGTTTTGGGCGGGAGTCAAGATACTCCGGACATCAGGCGCGCAAACAGCGATTGTTTTCGTTTGCGACCATTATAAAACCATTCCAGTGTCTCCTTTATCTTTATAGACATACTTTTTAACGAATGTTAAAGTGAACTAAACAAAATCTCAAAATGCAATAGGTGAATAAAACATGATTGTACTGCTTTTACAAGAAAGTAATACATCGTAAGAAGTAAATAGAAAATCTCTGCTGATGCCTTAGGGAGCAAGTTTCAATTTTAGTTGGTTACACGTAGATGGGTCGTAGATGTATAACACACACATATTTGTTCAACTTGTGTTCTTCTGCGTGTCGATCGCCGTAGTAAATACCTAACTGACCGATTTCCCTACCCTTTTATATACCTCAACTCGTGAAATCCCCACCCTTTGATTATACCTGAAGCCTGAAAAAGGTACCCCTTTCGGGCGGAGCCTCCCCGTATAGGGCATTATAGGGAGTACCCCCCGGGGGGGCATCAGCGTCATGTATTTACTTCGAGTTTTGATTGGTTCGTTAGATAGCCCGCATCCCTTGTGATTGGCCAGAGTGTTTACTTTGGTTTTGGTTTTACAATGCTCAATTGAAAGCCGCTCTACACCATAGTACACCATAGTAAGAAAAACGCTCACAACCAGTTCTCATGTAAGTGTACGTATTTTGGCCACGTACAAAGTTACCTTTAAATTGAAGGAAACGTGAAAATAGTAGTTAACTGAGATAGAAAACACGAACTTGGAAAAGGTCGGCTAACCTTTTCAAGATGAGCAAAACGCTTTCGTAGCTCCTTTACTTATTTAAAGCTGTTGGATAATTTTTGAGATCCAGTGCGCATGCACTACCGAAACCGCTGTTAAGTACAAAATCGGCACACCAGTGATATAAGACTGAGTTGAAACCGAGGCAAAGTCATAGCTTTCGTGAAGTTAAAAACGTTTTCAATAGTTGTGGAAAAGGAGACTAGTCGATCTGGCCCCGAAATAACATCAAGACAAAAGTCGCCTTTTCAATTTGATATCTTGCTCTCTAATAGCAAATTTGCGAACTAACATCATTCTTTTTCACCAAGCGATACAACCGTTTTCTTAAAAGCCTTGAAAACTACAACCTACAGGTAGTCTACGTTACCAAGCAGTTTCGTCAGTGTTCATGCTCAAACTATCTGCTGGTTCTCATATGCATGATGCAGCACGCCGTTGTTACCTCCGATTCTATTCCATGGGCGCACTTTCCGTGTCCGCACACCTTCAGTTTTTATATAGCGTGGCTCTCCCTCTCAACACATTAAAGTAAAGCTAACCCTAAAACGTCTAGTTTATATTGACTATTTGACACTTCTAAGATCTTTTTTTCAGCCTTTTATTATACCTAGAAGTTGAAATTAAGCCTGAATAGCACCCTGGTAAACCTGAATAGCAACGCGATAGATACTTGAAACATTCGCTACGCCGATTCTCGCTACCCATTTACCCGTTATGCCTTTACGCAACCTGTTTCTGGCTCTTTGTGACCAATCAGAATTAGCAAGAGCATTCCTTAAGTTACCGTGACCAAGGTTAAATCGTGTTACTTAGGATCGCCATTTTAGGGAAGAAGTGTTCTCGAAACCTATACGTTTTTCCCGAGCTAAGAAATCAACTCATGCAGCTGACAAACTCGATTTGCAAGTTTGTTCTAGTATTTCATTGGTAAAATGCTAAATGTTTCGTCTCAGAACTATTTGATCTCTCAGTGGATTACTGTACTTTTTGCAATCTCATGATCTGGAGCCTTCGTTACCTTTGTCCAGCGATCATTTATCAACAAGCCGCCGGTCAAGGGGAACGGAGGCTGTAAGGTCGATTGTGGTGTTCGAATGTTCGAAAGTAGCTTTCTAATGTTTCGTATCTAGAGTTGTAACTTCAGCAGTTCAAGTTAGTTTTCAGGAGAAAGTCGTTCATTCTTCCTCTTCTTCATCGGGAGATTCGTACGCATCTTCGTCAAAAGAGCGAAGAACACACGAAGCGACGACCAGCTCATCCTCTTCCTGTAAAGATCAGAAAAAATAAAGAATTTAGAAATCACCATTCATTCTTAAAATAGCGCAACTATCTTACTATCACACCCATCCACAAACTATACCACGCCCTCCCCTCCCATGGGAGTAATTTTTGTTGACCAAAGGGATGGTTCTTGTTTCGTACAGTCTAATCGGAAATTATAAGAGTATACCTAAAAGTTGACATGTCAGCTGGTCCTCTAGCTCTAAAAAAGTTAGTTACTTATCTCTGAGTCTCGGGCTTTAAAATATTTTTATGGAGATTTTTCGCCGCCAAGATAACATGCTGGTTAATGTATCGAGACTGACTCACAGATTTTGTCCTGTCCTTTTTTATCAGATATTAGTCGGTTCTACCCCAGATCAGAGTTCAGGGATCTCAGATTACTTACCGCTTGTTTAAGCTGTTCGTTTAAGCCCTTGAATTTAGAAGCTGGTATCTCCGAAGACTTTCTTTTCTGGGTAAGAATGGGCTAACAACGAAAAAATAGATAATTAACAAAATTACAACAGAAAATGTACATTCAAATTATTCAGCCACATTGAGAGGCACACGCCCCTTAAGTAGGCTTGTACCCGAAATAAAGACTACACGTACTCTGCAAGAATAAGAGAAAGGCAGGTTAAAGCTAGTTGACAGTTAAAGAGGTAAATGGCATCGTGTCGGCTAAACGAAAAGTATAAAACTTTCTGCAATGGTTGCATATTCTATGTCAATATATTCGAGTGGAAACCCTCCCCCACCCCTCTCCCCTGGGAGGTTTTCTGTCCTGTACACGCAGTGCATTATGGGCTGCGCCAACACTACGCCGCAGGAATTTGAAAACGTGACACTAATCAGTCACGCAAACGGAGCTTTTAGAAAAACGCTTTGCAAACCAGAGGAATTATTAAAAACGCCGGCTTTTCGTTTTCGAGTGGACAGAAAACATTTTGAAAACGGAGCTCAAAATGACCGGATATTGTTGTATTTTAAATCCCTTCAGCGTTGTATGGACGGGAAACATTTGATGAGTTTTCAGAGTGAACTCTCAGTTTTCAATTCCTCCGGTGTTGTGAAGACGGAGCCATAAAGTCATCTAGTTCTCGTCTTCTCACCCCACCCCCACCCCCAAAGATTTCCTTATGAAATGTAAACAAAGAGCTTACCGAGAGCCAAGGATCGTCTAAACAGGTTGCTGCAGTCGGTCGTCTCCTAAAATGGCAGAACCGTATTAGCCGATAAGAAAATAATAGATATAAAATATAGGGACAAAAAGAAAGATCCTACAAAATTTCTATTCCGTAAAGTTTTATCGTCCAACATTTCATGACTCGTAAGGTAGGGGTCCCAATATAATTAGTTAACCGTCAACCGTCATCTAGAAAACAAATTTAAACGTCAACTGTCAAAAAGCCCCTCCCCCCACATACACACACATACACGCACACACTGAGATCCTCTTTATATTACGAGTCTCTCAAGTAGGACAAGTACACTACTAGGTGCTTTATTTGGGGCTGGTATATTGAGGATTTTTTGTAGCTCAAATCTTGAAAATATATTTTTTTTGAGACCAAAAAATATTTTGCTACTAGTTCCGCAGGGTACTCGTTACTTTTGCGAGGAAATTCTGGAGGAACAACTCAAGAAAACGTTCGTTTCTTACTGATTAAACAGCAAAAATGTTAAATTTCCCAAATTTCTTACGTCAGCTTTTCATCTTCTGGAAAGATTGTGTTGCTATGCAACATCTTTTGGGACTGTGGGCTCGTAAATTATCAGAGAGGTCTAAAATTTTTGTCACACTTACTCGGGCTGTCTAACGAGAAGTTTCTTGATGAGGTTTTCAGCTTCTTGTGTGGCGTTTCGAAACAAGCTGGACGGCATTTCGAAAGCCGCTGATCTGACCTTTGCAGCGACTTTCTCGTCGATGTCTTCATCAGCTCCAGTGTCTTCTACAGTAAATGGCAACGTGGCACTCAAACTAGGGACACATGTCAATCAATCAATTAATCAGTCAGCTCAGTAGTAACTCAGTCGGTCAATCAATCAATCAATCAATCAATCAATCGATCGATCAGTCAGTCAGCTAATCAATCAGACAGTCCGCCGTCAATCAATCAGTCAATCAATCAGTCAATCAATCAGGCAGTCAGTCTTCAATCAATCAATCAATCGATCAGTCAGTCAGCCAATCAATCAGACAGTCCGCCGTCAATCAATCATTCAATCAATCAGGCAGTCAGTCTTCAATCAATCAATCAATCAATCGATCAGTCAGTCAGCCAATCAATCAGACAGTCCGTTGTCAATCAATCAGTCATTCTATCAGTCATTGAATCAGGCAGTCAGTCTTCAATCAATCAATCAATTAATTAATCAAGCAGTCAATCTCTGCACCCATCAACTCTACATTCAACTATTAATGTATTGAATGGTTGTCATCTTTATTTTTCAAGGCATTACCGTGACACCGTAACACAGCAATTTTCATTGCAAGCGTCTAGACTTAATCGATTTGCTAAGCACGTGGTACAGTATATACCAAGCACCTAGTAAACAAACAGCCTTAAATATATAAAGGGGGTAAGTTTCTAAAGAAACTGGTGCTGCGTCGGTGCGGAGTATTATAAGATAATTTGGTTTTATCAACTGGGTTGATAATGGGAATTGGCCACCGTAAAGAGATTCGAAAGCTGACGTTTCGAGCGTTAGCCCTTCGTCGGAGCGAATTTACAGTATGTAGCAAGCACGTAGCAAACAAAGGGCCTTAAACGTGACTTACAGTATGTACAGGAAAACTCCCACGCTCCACATGTCAGCCCCCCAGTGGGTCATTTCAAAGTTGAGTACCTCAGGTGCTGAAATGGAGGAAAAAACACAACTTAACAGACACTGATAAACTTTCTGTAAGTGCAATAAGACGTAGGGTCAATATTTCGTGGGAAGGAGCAAACAATTTGCATTTATAACAAGAGCAAAGTTAAGCTAAAAAGTTCCAATCTAACTTGGCTCCGAGGCTTGCGGGAATAAAACAAAAGAAATCACGTCGAGGTTGAGGGATGAATAATTAATTTCTTTTGTTTTATTCTCCCCAGCCTCGAAGCTGTGTTAGGATTTTAATACAGTATATAGAAAATGGCCTATTCTCCTTCAACTTTCTAATGCTAATTATTCTAAAAAACTCTCAATGTGTGTTACCTGTTTTGGGGTTTGAAGATAAACATCAACAAAACGAAGGTGCTTAGACTCAACGCTAGGAGACAAGATCCTATAAAGATTAACGGCACTGATGTAGAGGATACAGACAGCTTTGTCTACCTAGGGGCCATTGTTAACAACCTGGGTGGTGCCGAACAGGACATTCGGAGTAGGTTAGGTAAAGCTAGAAGTGTTTTTCATCGACTTTCAAAGGTGTGGAGAACAGGTGAATTCCGCCGGGAAACTAAGTTGAGGATCTTCAAGTCAAACATCATCGCTGTCCTATTGTATGGATGCGAGACTTGGAGAATGACAAAAGCAGATGAAAAAAGGCTTGACACCTTCCTCCAAATGCCTAAGGAAAATCTTGAAAGTCCATTGACCTATGCGTGTGTCAAATGATGAAATTCGGAGAAGAGCGGGAATTGAGAAGATCAGTTCACAAGTACGACGTAGGCGATGGAAGTGGATAGGCCATGTTCTGCGTATGGCACCAAACCGAAACCCATATGTTGCATTAACCTGGGCACCAAGCGGGAAAAGAAGTAGAGGACGACCAAGGGAAACATGGCGGAGAACAGTGGAGAAAGAACGAGCTGAGCTGGGACTAAAATCGTGGGCCGCAGCAGCAGCTGTGGCAAAAAATAGGGACAGATGGCGGGCATTGACGTCCGGCCCTATCCCCCACCTGGGGGCAAGGAACTAAGAGAAGAGAGAGTGTTACCTGTAAACTCCGTGACTCCGACCGCGTCGACTAGCTGACCATCAGGGGACTGGATCTGTCTGGCGTTTCCGTAATCGATTAACGTCAGTTTGAAATCTTTGGATATGAAAAGGTTCGCAGGCTGTTTGATGTTAAAGAAAAGGAGAACAGTTTTTACTGTGAAGTACATATTATTTTTTGAAATCCGCGAAATTAGTCAAATTACAAATTGAAATTCATTTGCCCTCTATACTATTTCTTGTTTCTGAAATAGTGATCAGTGTTAATCCATTTCCCTACCCGCCTTTTTTCACTTGCTTTGCCTGATACCGACATACGTCGAGTCATTTTACCGCTTTTTACAATGTTTTCCCGCCTTTTCTCACTTCTCTTGCCTGATACCGGCAAACGTCGAGTCATTTCCCCGCCTTTTTTCCCATTACCTTGCCTGATACCGACAAACGTCGAGTAATTTTCCCGCCTTTTTTTCCCCTTACCTTGCCTGATACCGACAAACGTCGAGTCGTTTTCCCGCCCTTTTTCCTCTTACCTTGTCTGATACCGGCGAACGTGTAGTCATTTTCCCGCCTTTTTCTTACCCTTATATCCAGGTGTACAACGTTCTGTCTGTGCAGATAGCAGAGAGCCTCTACAAGTTGTGCGATGACCAGGGATGCGTCTTCCTCATTGGCTTTACTTTTGTCTCCCAGGAATTCAAGCACTTCTTTTCCGTCGACCCTGAAATATAAACCATGAATACAAGGATCAAACGAAAAGCACAATAAAATTAAACCGAAAAGCATGATAAAGCATTTGCTTTGATGCACAGCTTCCGCTCGAAACTTCAGCTCTTTCAGTAATATATAGATTTAGCCAAGCCCAAAAGCGGAGCTCCAGATTTCAATAAATTAACCTGGCTTAAGCCTGCGATCCCATCGAAACCAGTACCTGGGCAGCTGTCGCCTAAAAAACATACGTATCCTCGATGAGCTAAGCCTGAGCCCACGTGATACTGGTCAGCAGATACCTTGTTTTGACAGGGGGCGGGAGGATGAAAGGCCTGGGAACGAAGCTTTATATGACAATTCCCGATATAAACGTACCGATCCATCAAAATAACCACGTATTTTTGAACAATAAAACCATCCCTAGCCGTCAGCAGCTTGTCGTGTTTAAACGTTTTCATTATATCGAATTCCTGTTTGGTGTTCTTCTCGGTTTCTTGGTCGTACTTGATCAGCTTGGCCACCAACTGTTTCCTTGTTTTCCTATCTGAACAAGCTTTGACAACGGCATACTTTCCCCTATAAAAAAATGGAGATAATAAGCACCTAATGACTGGCATCAAGGGAAATATTGAGTTTTGTTTCCTTAAGAACCTACAAAACTCAGTGTTTCCCATGGGACCAGTCATTAAGTGTTTTGTTATAGTTCTAAATTCAACTGAAATATGGAACAAAAAGGGATAAAATTATTTTCTCGACGCCGGCTGGCATACAAATTTTCCGCGATTTCAAGGAGCACGACCTGATCACATGCCAGTCGAAAGTTCAAGTTGTTGTTCCCCTGGGGAGTTAGTGATTTGACTCACGACACGTGACATGCTCTCATCCAATCGGAAAACGTATTTGAATTGGGAGTTGGATAACAACAATCATTCTGCGTCATTGATGCAAAATCAAACTTTAAAATTGTTTCAAATGCTTCAAAAGCCACATTAGTGACTTGTTTTGTCGACACGCAATTGTTTACTAAAGCTGATATTCCACAGCAGCTATTATCGTGAAAAGTGTGTTTTCAAATTTCAAATTTCTTTTTTAACGAAATACACCCTTTTAACGTACTTTCTTTTTGAAGATTTCACATTTTTCGATTAAGAGTTATTTTACAACGTTTGAGTCGGTTTGGCGTTTTTTAGCGTCGCGGAATTGCAATTGAGAAAATCCAAGATGGCGACTTCATTGCGAACGTTAATGGCGGTATAACGTACTTGGCGCGTCATATACTGTTATCAGTTTATGTCGCCGGAAATGACAAAGAAAACATTCTTCAGGAGTGGACCATGAATTTTTCAAGGAAGGGGGTTGGCTTGTACCTTGGGATTGCAGAATCCATGGGACATGCCCCAAAAATGTTACAATTTGAGAACTGGAACTGAACTGAGAACCGTAAAAATACACCAGAAATACTAGCAATGCCCGTAAAGAAGAAATTACAATTAGGTACTTGACCGGAGTGTTTGCCTTCTGTCATAATATTTGCAATCATTTTCAACTTTTTTTTTTATTTTTCGGTTCTCCAAAAGAGGGGGTGGCTACTCACCCAATTCACCCACTCTCCCTAAATCCGCCCCTGATACTTGGGTGTACTATATAAACATGCAGGTTTTTCTTAGCTTTTTAACTTGTGGATTCAGAAGAGGGGGACTTCGCCTGCTTCCCCTGTATCGGAAGACCATGAAGTCTAGCCTGAATATGATGTCGAAAAGTAGTTTTCGGAAAAAAAACTTAAACTGACTTTTTCGTCGAATTTCTCATACACTTTCTCTAAATTATACTGTCCGGTTTACTGTTCATTTTCTCCCTCGCTGGCGTCAGGTATATTTAAGTGCAAAAAATTCAAATTCAATGTGCTTAGAATGGAAAGAAAAACATTCATCAATCATATCTTTATTTAAACTCGGATTTAGATTAGCATACAATAGTGCTAGTATCTCCGACTCGCTCTTAAAATTACACTACTCAATATAAATGACATTATTTACAAGCAGATGATATATAAAACGTAGAATTTATCACAAGCGAAAAAGTTCAAAGTTCCAAGTAGCGCCGGTCGTAACACTGATTCAAGTAAATGCTGTTTTTGTCCACATGCTAGAGTTTGGCTTTTATATATTTTATTCGGAGCATGAAATATGAATAATTTCCATGGCGTCAACACAAGGGTCCTTTAAGGACATTTAAAACTTTATCGAATTTCCTTCAGTTTCTGTTAGCGCTAAGGAGAATAGACATGTAAACACTTAACTGCTATGTTAGTTAGTCTTCTTCTGTTTTTTTACATAACATCTGCCTTACTGTGTTTAACACGGCCTTTCGAAGATCGCGAAGACGCCAGCAATACAAAAATGGATTAATGGACGAATTCATGAACGCTGCGGTTTCTGCTAAAGTCCAAGCGTATGTCCAGAGATTGCGTGAAATGGCTAAAACTGACATGGAAATGAAGACAGGGGTGTAACACAAAATCATTACCACGTAATATATAAAAGTGTTTTTGGCACTTTTAGCCCATTGTTGCACTTTCTGATTGCTTCCAGTCTGATTATTTTCAATCTGGTTATTTCCAGTTGTGGTAGTTTCAACAGCCTGTTGTTGAACGTGGATCTGTAACTGATGTCGTCTTACAATCCCATAGATTCGGATGTAGCAAACAGTGGAAACTAAAACACAAATGGCAATTACAATAACTACAGAACTGCGATAAGCCTTCATGTTCGTAAAAGTTAAAAAACCTAAAAGGAAGCTTGTAAACCAAGGCATGGCCGATGTATACACAGCGCGATGTGTAGTCATCAGGCCCGGATATCGCAAGTGATAATGAAGAGCCAAGAACCGATCCACACTAATGGTTGTCATTGTTAAGAGAGACACTCCACATAAAGCAAAAGCCATTGCTTCCATCGCCTGCTTCAACGAACTGTTTTTTATTAGCTCGCTCGCAATGTAAAGTGGTTGTACTACAGTCCCAACAAGAAAATCTGAAACGGCCAAGCTGCAGAGCAGAGTTAAGGACGGTGAACGAAGCGAAAGAGTTCTTAATATGGACACTAACACCAGAAGGTTTCCCATTATTGATATTAGCATCAATGGGACATTCAGAACACAGTTTATGATGATAACAGTTTCACAACAAACATGACTGCCTCCACTGATTGAAAAATTCGTTCCTGATACGTTTGCCATCTTCGCACACGTCACGTACCCTCCTGGAAATCGTAGACGGTTAACACAAACACCTTGAAAACGAATGCTTATTCTTCAGTGAAACAGCTCCAAACTTATATTTAGGTTTTGCATTAGCATTAAATCAGCCCGCTGATTTGCCACAGATGGCTGTTTAACTGGCTGTTGTATAATTGGCGATTAAAATTGGCCAAGTAATAACCGATGTATTCGCTTTTCGCGAGTGTCCGTTATTGGTGATCCTATACACACCTGATAAGACCTTTCAATTCAGAGGGATCCATTTACTTATGGTGAATGGAAGCAATTATCAGCGAGCACAAAAAATAGAAGCTTGAAATGAAATGTCATATTGCGAGTAATTGGTAAGGTCTTAGAGGAGCAATTCAACGTTCAGAACAGCTGCGTTAATGGCCTTTCTATCAAAATTAACATGATATCAAAATACAGAATAAATTTCGCTATAAATAAAACACATTAGACAAGTCTCGACGCCTACATTTAATTGTTTGCTCGAAATTAGTGATTTTCGGCCTAACGGAAATTAACGCAGTTGACATCTCTGAATTAAACTGAACAAAACACCTCTTTACAATTTCCTCTCCAATTCTGTTCTTATCGAAGATATATTATCGGGTTGTCATCATGACAAGTTTTTATCATTTTCTCTTTATAAACACCTGTCAAGCTTTATTTCGCTACCACATGACGAGTCACCTCACAAAAGACCCAGAAGCAGGCCTCGCTTGCGTTAAGTAACTGAGAAACCCTAGCCGTCGATGGGCCTAGAAACGGGTTTGATTGGGCCAGCAGAAATACCGCGGCAAAATACATCTCAACACAAGTTAGGCTTCCCTTTAATGCGCATGGTCCAAAACCGCTGACAATGCATTATGACAACAGGGTTTTTCAACTCAAAATGAGGGAAACGGGCCTTGAGGTGCCTAACTGGCTGGAAACCTACGAAATTAACTCGACTCGGAAATTAGCTCGGAGCAGCTGGCTTTCTGCGGGAGAGGAACTTGCCAAGGGTTCCAAAGTACCGTCGGATCTGCTACCACTGGAAATAAGGACACTTGTATAGAACTTGGACTTGACACGTTTATTCTTCTTTCTTCAACTTCGACGTGAATCATAAATCGTCCGGACGTAAATCGGATTACAATGATAAGAGTACTCTATTTATACTATCGAAATACACGACTGCATCCTTTTTTCAGTATTGTTCAGAACATGAGTCATGTTCTGAACAATACTGAAAAGAGGGCTGAATAAAGTCAGCCTGAACCCTGAAAGTAGCCTGGCAGCTTGAAGCCTAAGTCGATAAATTCAGTTGACGAATGGCGATCTCAACAAAGGTGGTTTCTAACAAACACGTGCAAGTCTCAGCCTAAATAGCTATGCGAAGAGCTGCGTTTTCTTTCGCTGAATCAACGACAAAAAATTCATTCTATTTAATGCGCATACAAATTTTTACTTTATCCAGGTATGATCTAAACTTTGCTGTTTAGTACATTAATAGTGCACTATTCGCACAGGTTTCTGGGAAAAGCTAACTTCTAAAACACCAAAAATTCTACTTTGGTATTATAGCAGTCCTTGTGAACATTAGCCCTATAATTTCTCCTAACAGCATGGCAGCTCGTTTACTATACCCCATTTACACCAACTAAAGCACTTTAACTAAATCAGGTTTAGGTTTTTCCAAATTTGTCGACAACGCTTTACAGTCAGTTTTGAGAAGATTTCAAATCACCTTGCTACCATATTTTAATCGTAAAAGGTTTTTACCTTGTTGTTGTTGGGTGTAATGGGTATTAGCAACCTGGTTTTGTTGAACCACTTTTAAACACGTGTGACCTGGTGACATGTTGGTGCGAAGAGGGTGTAAGTTGTCGACTTATCTTTACATGGCTGTATTCAGCGAATGTTAAAGTGGAATGGACATGTGCAGTAGGTATGTTTATAGCTAGTTTTCTTCTGTCTATTTACCTAACATATGCCTTATTGTCTTTACAACTGCTGTTCGAAGCTCGCGAAGGCGCCAGCAATACAAAAATGGATTGATTGACGAGTTCATAAAGACTACAGTATCTGCCAAGGTCCACCCTTTGTTCCAGTGAGAAGGGGAAATAAATAATATCGCCATGGCAACAAACACCGGGGTGTAGCACAAAATCATTACGATGTAATAAATAAACGTGCTCTTGGCACTTTTGGTCGATCGTAGCATGGTCTGATTGATATCTGTAGCGTTGCTTTCCACAGCCTGTTGTTGAGTGCGAATTTGTAACTGATGCTGTTTAACTATACAATAGATTTTAACGTAGCAAACAGTGGAAACTAATGGACAAATCAAAATACTGACTGCTGAAGCCAAATAATAAGCATTGATGGTCCAGAAGTTTAAAAATGATAACAGGAAGACAATAATCCAAAGTGTTGCTGCTGTACAGATAGCTCGGCGTGCAGTCATCATGCTTGGATATCGCATGTGATAGTGAAGGGCCAAGAACCGATCCACGCTTATGACCGCCATAGTCAACATGGACACTCCACAGACCGCAAAGACGGTTGTGTTGAATACCCGCTTCAGTGGACTGTTTCCTGTCAGAGCATTAGCGATGTAAAGAGGCTGTAAAACAAGTCCAACAAGAAGATCTGACATGGCCAAGCTGCAGAGCAAAGTTATGGACGGCGAAAAAAGTGAATAAGTTCTCAATATCGCGCCTAACACCAGCGCGTTGCCAATGATTGCTGTGATCATGAATGGAACATTAAGGACACAATTTATGATGACAACAGTTTCAAGACCAGAATTTTTGTTCTCGATGCCCGAAGAATGAGTTTTGGATTCGGTTGTCATCTTAGCACGCCCTCGTCACGCTTCAAGTCGTAGAATATAGCCAGGAGGTGTTCTGTGTTTGGAAAAATAGTTAATGTATACAAGATGTCAAACAGCACCCCCAGTCAATATACAGCCAGTTATTAACTTTCTGTCCATTAGCCTTTTGTCTGTCAGAGCAGCTGTTTAAATGGAGGTAGATTAATAAAGGCTCAAACAAGGCTTCGTCAGTAGCTAACAATCGACAGGTGTTCAAATATCATCAACAAAAAAAAAACAAAAACAACAGCTTTTATTTCAACACGATGGTGATTAAAGCGTTGCCGCTTATGGGGTCGTGCAATTAAAAACTAAGACCTAGGGAATAAAATTATATTAAAACCGTCTCAATAATATAAAAAATCGTTATCATTATTGTGAGGCATTGTCTCGGAGATTCCGCCTGAAAGTCTAAGTTACGTAATTTGTGGGATTTAGAGGCCATTCTTGTATAGTTCTTGACATTGGATGTCTTTGCGAGATACGGGGTAAGGAGATTCCACACAATGGAAGCTCTGAATGCTATTGATTTTCACTGCATTAAAAAAACCCAAAGGATGAAGTTGTACCCAGTCGAATGTGTGTTCACGTAGCAACACAATACTCGAGTTCGAATATTACTGAATTTAAAATGCTATTTACTTAAAGAGGTAGATATTACGACTTATTTCCTCCTTCCCCGGTGGATAAAAGGAGTGGAACATGGTAAGATTTTAAGTGGTATACCCGTGAAAGTGATCAGCAAGTTATTGTCTTAAGCCTAATTAACGTTTGTGCGAGCTGGGGCCATAGTGTCTTTGGTAACAATGGATACAAGTTCTTAATGCAGCAAAAGATTTTCAACGCACTTGACAAATTCAAAAAATCACGTAAAGAACTAGAGGTTTTTTTGCCAAAAGCAACCGAGTTCAGTGACGTGTTTGACCAAAACATGTTTTATAGTTCAATATCAGATACTTTTTAGTTCGTGCCTCAGGCTAACTGAGTATATTGCTCGCGTTGTTCATGCCAGGATTTCGTAATAGCACACTCGTTGTCCTGAGAGACCTGGGAATGAGAACCAGACTTCTCTCGACCAAGTTATTGCGTTCCAGGCTCAATATTTGTACCTCATTTTAGTTGTTTTCAAATTTATATATATTTAACTGTAAGTACAAGAGTGAATAAAGTCTTTGTTTGCTGTTGTTGTTGTTGTTCCCCATGAACGCTTACCAATATAATCCTGCGCGTGGGTTCTCGCGTGGGTGTCGCGTGTGCGAGGTTGGAGTGTTGGGTCAAACGCTGACCAAATGACGTCACGGTTTTGTGTCAGAGGAGAGGAGGGCTTCGTTCTTTAAAGAGCCTGAAAGCTCCAAATTAATGGCCACGATTTTTTTTACACGCGCACTAGCAACTGTGAAGATCACAATAAAGCTACGCCTAGACAGCGAGAAAGGGCTGCCACGAAAAATAAACAAAGGCGAAAACTTACATCTAATGATTCCACCGGGTTTTAAAGAACCGTTGATGTCTTTCACATAAATGTAACAACACCACACACTTGTAGTACTCAATTGATTAAATTCAATGAAATGAAACGTGCTTAAAAATCAGGTTACGCGAGAATCATGCCCTCGAGTACCACTTGAAAATGTCCTATTGGGGAATAAGAGAATTTAAAATATTCCTTTAAAGTTCCGCGATGGTTTTGTCAAAGACTTCGTTCAGTGACTGATCCGAAAAATCTAGAAAGAGGGTGCTGAGATTGCATACGCCCCCACCCCCTTAATACCATCATATTAAAATATAATGTCCATTACAAAGCAAGGCAGCCCCCTACCCTACCCCTACCAGCCCCCTAAACCGCCCACACCGTTATCACAGTAGAATCAGGGAAAGAATTCTGGTTGCACGAAAACACCGAAAAGTGTTTCCCCTCGAAAATTCACATTTTTAAACTTCTGCCATTTCTACGCATCATGATAATAAACTGTCAAGACTTAAGTTGTGCGTTACTGGCGAAGTACTTTTCAAAGTGATTTCCAGATGTGTTAAACATCATGTACGTGTCGAACTCGACAGTGAAAGAATGTAACTTGATTTGTTCTCACAGTTTTTCCGTAACGTAACACGTCTATTAAACGTGATTAAAATGTTTCTCTTTTTGGAAACAAATGAATACAATCTTAAGAATAATAAGATCATAGACTGATTTTGATGACCTCTAGAGGTCAGTATAATATCTTGTCTGAAGTGAAAGGTAGAATAAACAGCTAAAAAAATAACTGGACTACTGAATGAGGTGTCTTTACATTGTGTGACTCAAAACAAGACACTTTCCCTTTTTATGTGGTTTCAAAATCGCTTGATCATTTCAAAGAGTAAAAAATAGTTTGGCAACAATCTTTGCCAAAATAATTTGCGAAACACTTAATTACAAATATAATTTTGAAGAATTATGGTTCATTCCAGGCAAGCCTACGAAACACCAAGCAAGCAGCACTTTTATGGGCAGAAAATCCAAAATTGTATTAAACTTGTACTGTATAGGTCACAGAAGAAAACCAAGTGAAGTAGATTTTATTTTTGGGGCTTAGAATTGCAAGATGTTTCGAGACAACAAGTAACTCTTCACGTGCCTTACGCACTTCCTCGTCAAGGGTAGCACAGTTGGTCTACACGCCAACAAAAGAAAACGCAAATATTTGCGTCTAAAATTGTTACAAAAGTTCTTTGCAAACGGCATGAAAGGCTTAGATAAAGCCCCTTAAGTGTAAGTCTCGAACGTGCGTTACTACACTGACAAACGTGATCAACAAACATTCAAATGGTTTTTTTTTTCAATTCGGTTAGTCTCTGCCTCCAACCTTATGTTATGTTATGTTGGATTTATTCAAGCAAAAAGCACAATTTACCTTCCAATTTCCTCGCGAAAGGTGTAATATTTCTCCGGGTTTTCCTTCCTTAACTCCATGTTGTTCCAGTTGAATGTCTAATAACGACTGAACTGGGTGTAACTAAAAGTCTACAGAACGTTGAGTGACAATGATATTAATACCATTTCACGACAGCCCTGTCAGTTGAATGCGGTTTTCCCATTGGTTCTGATGGCAATGAAAAGAATCCGACATTAGGAGTGACGAGGGACAGATTTCGATGTTTTCGTGACCCAGTTTATCCCTGTTTCGCTTGTTGAAAACTGACGCAAGTTTCGTGCCATGAATTTTAATATCATATGTGCAATGTTTGAGAATCCAGTTAAAATTTCTTCTTTGGTCACGCTCGGCGCAAACAAGCCAATATATAGGCACCAGCTTACATTTTGCTTTGTAAGGTTTTATCATATCTTTCCAATTGGTTAGGCTTTACGTCTTTTCACGAGCTAAATTTAAATGAATACCTACAGTTAATTTATACCACAACAAGAAAAGGGATCATTGTTTTTGTTACGCTTCAAGTGGTTTATTTTTGCACTTTGTTCCACTCTTTATCTTGACATGCAGTGTTTACATCTGAGATTACATTATGCATTCCTAAAAGGAATTGAATAGTTAAGATTCGTTTTGTTTCAAACATAATATTTATTGTCGACAGTAGTCTAGAAAAAACGTTTATAGTAATATTTTCTTAAGGAGATCAAGGAATTTGAAAAAGGTAGTTCTCGAATCTACCAATTTTTGTCAAAAATATTTGTGCCGTTCGAATTCACCACGTAAAAAATAATGGCATTTCGTCCTGAACACCGTTCTAAGTGAAACCAAAACCCTTGAGTTACTTCCCTAAACGAGATCACGAGCTCCATAGGGAGGGAGAGAACACAGGGGCAACGCACTAAGAATAAAACGGGAAAAGAACAAGGATTGTGCAAATAAACTCACCGGTCATCGGTTGCAAGGAGGAAGAATGGGAAAAAGACGAAACAAAGGAAGAAAGCACTGAATCGCATAAGAGAACTTCCTGAAGGTTATAGCGCAGGGAATCGCGGGGCAGAACTAACGGAAAAAGTAAGAGGAGGTAGTTTCGTCACTGACAACGCAAGTTATTTAAAATACAGAATTCCTGCAGAGTTATTAAAAAATCTATCAAAAACGCTTTGAGGTACGGAGGGGAGGCCTAAGAAAAAATATCCCACAATACCTATCGATCGTCCAACTTGGGGTAAATTGATTTTCGCACATGGTGGCTTCGAAGACTTTCCTAAAGGAGAAAACAATTGTTATCTTCTTGGTAAGTAAATGAGCTTTCTTGTCTCATTTTATGAAGACTTTATTAACAAATGGAGGTCATAGTGTAATCTGCTTGCCTTCTCTCAGTTCTAGTAATCACAGAAAGAGAATGGAGCAGCCGCCATATTGTTCATGCATAAGGTAGGTGGTTTGTCTTATTTGATTCAAGCAAGTTCAGTTGCAGCTCGGACATATTTTTGTAAACCAGCGTTGGTTATGTTTCTAATAAGCACACTGTTATAATCTGCTAGGAAAAAAAGTTTGGTTGAAAAGCTGACAAGCTGTTCAGGATTTTGCAAATGGCGGCAAATTTAAAACTCGGATCAGCTCATAATTATTGTATCAAATTATGTTCTCAGAAATGTATTGTCGTCAACCTTGAATAGGCAAACCTTGCTACTTAGCGATTAACGTTAAAACCTTTCCTTTCGAAAACTTAAAAACTTTGTTTCAGAAAATAACACGTAAAAGTAACCATTCTCACAGCATTTGTCAACAACAGGCGAACTCAGAAGTTCAATCCTCCGTAGGAAAAAAGATGGCGACTGGTACATTTACCCACAGTTCTTAGCGCACGAAAACTTTTTAAAAACGTTCATAAAAAGGCACAGAAGGGTTGTAAAATCTTCAAACCTACGATACACAATGTCCTTAGTACAGGGACAAATATTGTAAAAATTTGGGTTTCCTTATGTCGTATACGCTGTGTTAGGTTCGCAAGGTTTTGTGGTAAAATGTACAGCCGCCAATCTTTTTTCCTACGGTGGATTGCATTTTGGTTGCCATGAATCATAGTTACCATGACAACCAAAACATGTTTCGGTACTAAAATATAATTGTCACTGTTCTTTCCACAGATGTCTTTTCTGATGTGTACATCATTGTATCTTGGTGCGGGTTACGTGTCCTTCTCTTCCATAGAAACAATCCAGCAGCAATTGTTTGGTAGGTTCGATTTTTCCTAGATAGATTTCTTGTGCATGCTGAATTTTGTTAAACAGTATGATTTTTAGAATATTATCAGGGTTTGAGACAGCACAAACTTGTGACATTTTTGTTCTCGTAGGACAATTTGTTTGTTTTTGCATACATTCTTGTCCCCAGAGGCTGTGCTCCTTTTAGTCAGCACCAAGAATCGCAATCTCTGGGCTGGTCCAACACTGGAAGTCTGCAATTCGCAGACTTTCCGTCAAATCGGACAAATCTGATTGGCTGAGAATACGAAACAAAACCTTTGCGCATGCTCAGAAAATCAAGTCTGGCAGGTTGGGATTCTTGATGCTGATCAAAAGGAGCGTGGCCTCCTGGGATGAGAATGGTTTGCATAAAGCCACCACAGCATTGTATTATGTTTTTTTGGGGAGCAGCACAAAGACAAGATTGGATAGGACAAAGGCAATTTATATATGTTATTTGCCGTCCGGGAGGTCCGTATTGGGAAAAACTGTGTCCAAGGTCTTGAGTACGGCCCGAGGCTGCACCAATACGGACCGACCAACAACGGCAAATAACGTGTTTATTTTTTTCTTCGGGACTGCTTTAAAAGCAACTTTTGTGTTGAATTTTTTATTAAAGAAATTCAGTTCAAATCTGGCGTATGTGCGCACATTCATGAAAAATCAAAAATGTCTTTTTTTGCTGACTCTCATTATCGGGATCCATAATTGTTTGACTCTGTCCAAAAAGTTTACATTTTACATTGTTTACAACACTTTTACGCTGTTACAAAAATTTGAAACGTTTCTTCAGTTGGAAATTTTGGAGCGGTCCGTAACTCTGGGTCTGGATGGGAAAATACGGACCGCTGGAGCGTGCACAATTAGCCAATAAGATTGAAGGATTCAGGATTCCAGACCGCTGAGAAGATGAAGAAAAAACTAAGTATGGGTTATTGACCAATCATGAGGTCAAGATGGCTGGATATTGACCAAGGTCCTTTTTTGTGTGTTTATGGACTGAGACGGAGTCAAGGTCCATAAACTTGCAAAACAAAAACAAGGCCAATATCCAGCCATCGTGACCAAACAAGCTTGGTCAATAAAAGATTTATTATATGGCTTTCGGGAAAATTTTCCTAGCAGGACATGGTGGATAGTCCCGAGCGGGCAAGATAGCTCCATCTCGATTTTGAAACAGCGGAATAACATCAGCAGCTATCATGAATGTTCATGATTATGATGTCAAAAATGACATAACTTGATTGAAACTTTCTCTTTTACTGGGCTAATACAGAGCAAAAAAATTATAAAAATAAATAATGGCCTGTCATAGCCAATTAACAGGAATTTCAAGAATGAAAAAAAACAACAACAACAAAACCGGTCATGACGTCACTTAAACGCGTGTTAATTTTTTTAGAATCTCATAGTGAAAGTTATGTCATTGGAAAGGCGCTGACTTGAGGAGTAAAATACGGAAAACCGTTCTTTGCTATGACTTTTATTTCTCGAGTTATGGTAAATTAAATATTTTTTTGTTGTCCCCCCGGAATTTGCTTAACCATACTGTTCCTCTATGAAGTCAATCTCTGGTTTACTTTCTACAGGTTTTTTCTAGGAAGGCTAATAATTTAGTCAAATGGAAAGCTTAATGTTGCCAAAAATCGTATGGTTTTAGATTTTTAATTCTTGGCTTTATTAAGAAGATATTAACGGTTAAAAAACTGGTGACGTCACAGGTTTATGACGTAACAAAACTAGTTTTAACGTAAAAATACTACAGCTAAAGTTTTTATTCCCTTTTTCTTCTTTTATTCTTGCTATGGTCATCTGTTACATCAGATATGCAACATAACTGGATTTGCTGGAACAAAATTACTGGTTGAATTTGGGGATTTTTCTCAAGGGGGGGGAACCCACAGTCTGCAGCAATATTTTTCAAAATTAAAAGTACCATATCTCATTCAATTTTTGTGATATCGACAAAATGTTTTCAGGTTTCAACTCCCCTTGATGTGCTCTTTCCAACACATAATAAAAAATATGCATACTTAAAACTTCAAAAGTGGTGAAAAACATGACGTCATCATTGTGACATCACACATTTAACATTTCTTGACATTTTTCATGCAAAAATAATTAGCATCTTCTCTTCTTCCTATTCACCAAGTTTGGTATAGATAGAGTCAATACTTTCGAAGAAATGCGAAATAAAGTGAAATACCCAAGAAATCGTGAAACATTTGGGGGGTGGTTTGGCCCCTACGTGTTTTGAACATAAAGATAAGCTCTGAAGATTGCATGAATATTTCTAGACAGATCAGTGCTACATATATCTCAAAGCATCATACAGTCTGGTTCCAGTCTTAACTGGAACAGCCTGCCTTTGGGGGAGGAACACGTTTCCAGTGTTGACTCATGAATGAGAATTCCAGTGTTTAGCAAGAGTTTTGCTGACCTGATTGAAAGCATCACGACATTTCAAAATGTACATGTAAAGGCTCATAAATGTGTTGTCTGTTTCAAGTATTACACTGATGCAGCTTATGATTATAAATAACTAATCAAGTAAAAGAAAATAAACGTTATTTCTGCTTGTTTATAAGGTTAGCAATGTGTACAGTGTCCTTCAGGTCAAGTCTATGGATTTTAAATTCATGACAATTATTATTATTGAAATGAGTCAAACACATAAGGGCAAGGCACAGTTATATTTTGTTTGTGGTGTGTTTTGAAAGTTGCAACAAACAGACCTCCAGTACTCTTCCAGGTTTGGAAGTGTACTGAGATTGGTCTACATGAATAATTTGCAGTCGTCCAGTTGTCTGTGACAACTTAAAAATCGTAGGGACAACCAAATCAGTATAAAAACTTGTTTGCTGGATGCTGGAACTTAGTTTGACTCCCCAGGAAAAAAAAAAAAAAAATTCTTAAATTTTCTTATGAGTGTTCTTGCTTTCTGGTCACCTGTCATCCATTTGGAACTTTTAGAAAATAGAGAAAGGTTTGCAGCTTTTTCTTTTCGATAAACTCATTTTTGTCAGCTACAGCTGTATATCTGAGATGATGCGATATTCTTCATGAATGAAATCATTGGAGGCTCAATGTTGGTTTTGTCAACTGTTGAATACTACATCTGCATCTGAGATAAGACATGGTGTGATCGCATTAGCTATTTTAGTCAGGATATGTCATTTAGTAATGTTAACACTTCGAAAAATGACCCAATTATGAGCTGGAAGAGTGAAAACTTTCTTTCCAGCCATCATGGCAGTCAAAAAGGTCTTTGGTTTTCATTTGTATCTGGATTTTCTGTGCCTGCCAATAGCTGCAATACGGACATGATGGGAGACGGGCAAGTAAAATTTTACCAGCCTGAGGGCAAGTGTGTGATCTGGCATACTTGCCCGGCTGACAACCTGGAAGAAAAAACCAAATGAATATAGATCCTTTCATTCATTTCTGCAGACCATCGCTGAGGAGGAGGGTGTTATGGGCCAAAAGAGTTTCTGCATACTACTTTCACCCCAATCCCTTTTACATCCAAGAGTTAAAATGTGTTTAAGAAGTATACCTGAAGCATGTGAATGTGTATTTAATCACTATACATGGGTGTCAGAAATAGTGAAGGACAAATACTTATATAGTTGCATTTATATTTTATTTTATTTCTTTAGAAAAATGTCAAGCATGGAATGAAAAAAGCTAGAGTTAACAGACCATTTTTGGGGAGAGAAGGCTGGGCAGCTTCACAAGACATACATTTTAATGGATGAGGTTAGTTGATATTATACACTGGCATTTAGTTTCTACATTCTATGCTTTAAGCCCGAGTTGGGGACCTACTTATAAAATTAATGGGATGCTTGCTGGACATTTTGAAAACACAGAGTACATTTTTAAGGGTGTGGCTCAATCTTGATCATTTTTACTTGAAAAGTAGCCAGGAAGTTTTCAAATTGTAGATCAAGTTCCAGGAAAAATATGAACAACATTACAGAAAGATGTGTTATTTCTTGTTATAGACAGCAATAACAATTTTTGTAGTCTTTGACTCTTCCAAAACCAAATTCAAATCCTGTCTTAGTGAAAATTGCAAAGAAAATTCTTGCTTGTCGTGGCTAACTGGTCATACTAACCTAACGTGTGGCACAACACAATCCGCCTTATCAAAACAGAAAAAGGCCAGGTGGTGAGAAAGGCAGTCTGCTCTTTATTCAATGTGTGATTCAGAGTAGGACAGGCACCATTACTCATTCCATGCTTCCGGTGTGATTAATGGCTGCCAAAAGTCTCCTCTTGATGAACCAGAAATCAGGTTTTCTTTCTTTATTTTTGAGCCAGTAGTGGCATATTTTTGAAAGCCTTTTGGATGCTTTTGGCCCACAACTCAATACAGTTACGTCTGAACATTGGAATTTGTTAACTACCTGTATTTGAGTGAAGTAAGATAGTGTTAAATCCAGGTGTGTTCTGCCTATTGTGACCAAGTTGTGTTCTGCTGCTTCTTATACCAATGCTTCATATTACTCCGCTCTAAATTTTACATACATGTATGTTGATCAAGAACTTTTTCATAACATACAGTAGCAAAAAAATAGCTTGATACGTTGGGACATAGCAGCATTTGACAGAACTTCAAAGTTTCCTTCCTCTTGCCACATGTTTGCAAGGATTTTACCCTAGTCTAGATCACAATCGAAAAAGTTATAAAATTTTGCAAGTTGGAGTTTCATCAAGGCACAATAAGTTTACGTCTGTGTATACAAGTACTGCCCAGTTTTGTTCATGTAAAAAGCCAGTTAATTGTTTCTGTTGATGAACATAAAGGTTGCCTGCTGATGCATGTTTTGTAGCCAAACTTGACCAATTGGACTTCTGCACTTCTGCACTTTCATATAATAATGTACATCATGTTCATACAATATCTCTAATTTTGAAATTTGTTTTAAACTGGTAAACATATTAAAATGTTGGCTGTAAATATGTGAATACAGCAGAGATCACCAGCGAAAGTTACAGTATAGCGCTGTCTTTAATCAACCTGAATAACAATTTCGCTTTTGTTTTGTGAGTTCTCAATTAAAACTCCCTGGTCTGTTCCATTTTTGCAGTCTGTTGAAAATAAAAACACATGATGTAAGTAGCCTTTTAGCATGAAACTTGTTGTGGCATCTCAGCACAAAAGATGTAAAAGAAAGCTTTGTCGAGATTTGTTCACAATTGAAAACACTGACTTGGTTGCACGTGAAAATGCACTGGCTGTACTATGCACATACACACTGTAGGCTACTTATTTCCGTCAGATTTTCCTTTAAAAAACTTCTGCCAAATCGCCAAATCGCCAAATCGCCAAATAAGCAGAAACAATAAGGAACATCAAAAACTGATTTTGGTTATGATTAAGCATTGTTCTGAGAAACTCACAAATTAGAAACTGGATACCAGAGTAGAGAGTGTTCTAACATAGGGTTAAGTCTGTATTCTATCCAAGTGGCCCATCAGGCTGGAGCTTACCCCGGTTTCTGTAGCATGAAGCAACTAAAAGTATTTCTACTCCCTCCTGGATGGGATGCTAGTCCATCTCAGGGTTACCCCCAGCATTAAGTCCGCCAGTACCCATTTATACACCTGGGTGGAGAGAGGCAGTGTGAGAGTAAAGTGTCTTGCCCAAGAACACAATGCAATGCTCTGGCCAGGGCTCGAACCCGGACCGCTCGATCTGGAGACTAGCGCACTAACCGTGAGGCCACTGCACCTCCCCTAAAGTTTTTTAACATAGCACAATTTAAGCACAAGCAGATCTTACTCATTCACAGTGCGAAATTGAAGTGCTGTTTTCAACCTTGAAAAACAAACTCACCTTTTGTCATTAGCTCAGAACAAAAAATGCACCAAATAGTTGCTAATATTCATTTAGATGGGAGTTCCATGGCCCTACTGTGCCCTGGTCTAATTTTTGAATTACAGCAAAGTTGTGTTGGACTTCAGGGTTATCCTGAACATTTGAGATATAGATGGAGAGTAATTTGTAGTAAACAATACCAAGTATTCAGAAGAAGAACATATAATTGCCAGTTTTAATCAGATGCCTATGATTAGGTTTTTTTATGCATCGAAAAGCAGCATATCACTTAGAAATTCACTTTGCTGATTACCAAAACCACAGTCCTGTAACCATGACTTTGTGACAATTAGAAAAACATTTTAAGGTGACATATTACAATCATGTGATGTTACATGTGGTATGAACTGTTGACCATTAATGACCTGAGAGTAGTTCCTTCACATACTATTTTTGAATTATTGTCAGGATTCTTAGCTTACCTTCGAGTTTTCAGCCAATTTTTAGCCAGTTAACAAAAAGGTAAAGAAAAGTAATTAAGACTTAACAATTGTTTCTTATGTGCACACACTTGTCTTGAAAAATCTCAAGTTAGAGTAGTTGAATTGGCATGCTCACAACTTGTTGATGGCAGTTTTCACTATTTGCAAAACTTATGGAAGACTGTTCCAGAAACTATACTTATAGGTGCTATTCAGCTAATTCACTCATAAAATAGACTTCAGATTGGAGTACTAGACAGTTGAATTGATCAATCTATAGTAACGATTTTGAACATGGGACCGAAAGCAATAAGTCGCTAGGTTTTTAATTCACTAAAAGTGTCCAAATTTTTCAGTTTTTCTCCACATGTAAACTGATTGTTACATAAAATTCAATCCATTTTTACATTTAAACGATAGAACTTTCGCGTTGCGTTACTTTTTTTGTCGTCACGCTACATTACTTTGGTTGTCTTGTAATGTTTTCCTGTTGATCACAGCATTTCATTTCATTTCCCTTTAAAAAAGTTGATATTCTTTTTGTGAGACTGCATTTATTGATTGCCGTTTTGCTTTATTTTCATGCAGGTTGCTGGATGTCTGATGCTCAACGCTTGTCTGCCTCAAGTCAGGAGTGACCAAGACGGATGTACATGTAGTTAGAGGTAGAATGGAGAACTTAACAACACTTTGCTTTAAGTTTATTTGAGAAGGCCAATTACTGTTGTAAGTCAACAACAATTTTGAATTGTCTTGGAAGCCAAAACCTTTACGAGCAGGTTGTTATCCGTATTTATAAAACGTAGACGGCAAGACTGACCGTACGGTGGTGAGAAAGAGGTGCAAAGGGTCCGAGCAAGAAGTTGGACTTGTACAAAGTAGAAGCTGTAATTTTGTAACCAAGGCTTGCCAAGTTTCTAACACCTTTGTTACAAAATTGTAGTTTTTCCCTTGTACAAGTTCAATTTCTTGCTTTCGTCTCTTTTTTAGGATCTTCCTTTTTTGCTCTTTTGAGTTGTCTGGGAATTAAAAATATTTAGTTTTCAAATCACTTATGCAAGTAAATTGCTGTGAAATCAAAACTTCGTTAATCAGTTTCTCAAGCACAATCGCCATTTCAGATGTTTGTGAAATCAACTTTGCCAGAATTTTGTTATAACAGTAAAAATAAAATAAATTTTCTATGCCAGTGTTATGTCAATTTTTTTTTTGTCAAGTTGTTTCCTTGTTGACATAGGTTTTACCGTGCTCAATTTTCCCGCCAAAAGACTTAGAAAAAATACGGGCGCTCAAAATACGCATGCGCCGTTTTTTTTAAAAAAATTGCTGTAGTTGACGTTTATTTAGAAATTTCTAATCTATTTTAATACTTATGCGCGGGGTTTTAGTAAGAACTTGAACAAATCAACAATAAAATATATTTTTGCTTTCTGTCTGCTCTACTTGATGTTGTTTATTAGTGTAATTAACTAGTCAATAGACAGTTCTATGTATTCTTTATAATTTTAAATAAACAAACAACCATTGAGTGTGAAAATCACTTTTATTTGCTTTAAGTATTTTCTAATTATAAGTTAATGTAAATCAATTAAATTATTAAAAAGGTGTCAAGAAAAATGTCCCCTCTATATACTAAGACTTTTGGCGGGAAAATTTGGAATAATTTGCACAGCGTTTCCCCTGACAACTTTCTGGACAAAAAATTCAAAATGGCTTCCCTTGTAATTTCCCGCCAAAATTATTTAAACATCACCTCGTGCTAAAAAATGGAAAGTAAAACGTCAATTCGTTTCTAGCTCGTAAAAAAAAAAATCCAAAAAAGATATTTTAACGTCGATTGTGTAAATCAAATTTTGAACCGAACAGTTTACTTTTTCACACTCTTACACGAGATGATGTCTCGGAAAAAAATATTTTTTAACTGTTTCACGTTTGTAACACAGGACAGATTGAATTAAAACTAAGTAATTTACCCGTCCTAAACAATCAGTAACAACAGTTATTAAGTTTTGGAGTACTACAGACAATTCAAACTGTTGTTTTAAGCCACAAGAGCCCTGAAATGCCACACTTGCTTGTGATTTCACTCATAGCTGATTTCGGGTTTCATTTAAATTTCAAATTCAGAAATCACCTCAAAGTAATTTACAATCGTATTAATGTTCTGTCCTGTGGTACAACGATTGCCAGCAGCAAAAAATCTTCATCCACTTACAAATAATTTCTTTTTAAAACTCAAATGCCTGGTTTAAGTAACTGAAGCCATTAAATTCAGCAAGTTTAAACCCACCCTTATTAAACTCGAACATTTGATTCAACTAAATCAAGAAATAATGGTTATACGGACCACAATGAAATGAAAGCGAAACAATTCTGTAAGCATAGCATACCTGCGAAAACACTAGTCAGAAAATTTAGAAATATGAAACCGGTTGAAATTTGAGCGTTTGAACTTTTTTGTTCGTCAGAAAACATTCTCAAATTGCATTCTAATGTTAAAACAAACAGCGACTATCGTGAATAAAGTGATTAAATCAATCTAACCGTGAATTTGTTTATTGAGATACAATAGCAACGGGGAAAATAAAACAAGCTTTCAAAAACACTGCTTGCTCCCAAACGAGTACAAACTGAAAACAGAAGTTATTTGAGATAAAATAGATTCTTTATTTTGGTTTTGTTTAGCACAAGAAAGCAATCATAATTTAAAATGAAGACAATTGCGAACCGAAATTGATCAGCATAGAATAAGAATGCCGGAAAATAGGGCTGTTGATTTGCAAATGAAATGAAGTGAAAACAGAACTTTTCAAACATCGGAAAATAATTTTTAAGTTCTTCACATTGGCTATGTATAGCACAAGAAAGAAAGAAAGAAAGAAAGAAAGAAAGCAATCATCATATAATATTATAAAAATAAACAAACTTTCCAAATAATTTCTAATTTCTAAGTTCTTTGGCTATGTTTAGCACAAGAATGCAATCATAATTTACATGTAAAATTGTGAAGAGAAACAAGACAATTGTAAAGCCGACTTACTCATTGCAGATCTTCATTTTATCGTTTTATTGACAAAGAACACCTAAGCAAAAATAATACAAGCCTTTTCCATAAAACTGTTAATTTGCAAACGAAATGAAAACAGACCCTTTTTAAAGAGGAACAGAAAATTTGTTTTTGGTTATGTAAGACAGTTGTAAAGCCGAATGAAGCATTGCAGGTTATTTTATCGTTTTGTTGACATAGAACAGCAGGGGGAAAATAAAACAAACTTTCCATAAGACTCTTTAACTTGCAAATGAAGTGAAAACCGATTTTTTTTTTAAAATTAGAACAGAAATTATTTCTAAATTGTTTGGCTATGTATAGCACAAAACAAGAAAGCGATCGTAAGTTAAATTTTCGAAACTTAAGGTGGCTCTGAACCCACTCCACAGAATTGTTTAAAACTTTGCAAATTGCTTATCGCAATTCGATAATAAAAAATGAATGTTACTGAGCTCGTTTTAGAGCTATAAGAGCTTAAAGCTAACTTAAATCAAGGGCTTTTTTAGCAGGTCATATTGTTGTTATGGTAACCCGTTATATAAAAAAGACGACCGCAACCTGTTTACCACTGACTGGGTATTCCTATGATGTTATTGTAGCATCACTTGTTAAACAGTACGAGTATTCATCCTTCAAAGTGTAGGTGTTAAAAAAGTGCTGGATACCGTTGCCAGCCTCCTTAAGATCATGAAGATAAGACAGTTGCGAAGCCTGTTTTCACTTGTGACGATTTGAAAAGCGAGCGAGTTTTGTTTTATATTTTTTGGCCTACACAGTTGGAAAGCTGAAAATTCTTAGTTTATTTAGACATCAAACTAGAAATTTATATAACTGACTTATAATTGCAATAGCCCAATTTCGGTATATTAAAATTCAGCCTAAAACAATAGACCTCAGCACGAGGCTCGTGGGAATAACTACAGAGTTTGTGGGGTTTATTCCCACGAGCCTCGTGCTGAGGTCTATTGTTTTAGGCTGAATTTTAATATATCGAAATTGGGCTATTGTTTCTTCTTTCGAAAATCTGGAAATAATTAAAGTTGTCGACACAAACGATGCTTAAGCAAACAATGCTGTTAATTTGTGTAGATACTTCGATTGTTATTGTGGTCCGTACAACTCGAAAACTGAAAATACCGACGTGATCTATACGAGCCAGGCATTTAGAGTTTTAAAACTAGCACCCAATATATGACAAGAGAATGTAGGCATAAATAAACTCACGTACGTTGTAAAAACAAATGTGTTTTAATTTTATCAATTCATGATTGGACCCCTGGAGTATCAGTAGTTCGTATAGTGTCTGAATCGTCCGGTTAAGGGTTGTTCAGTTGTTGATGTCTGATGCTTCGAGTCAAGAGAAAAATTGTCTGTGGAATTGTTTGGTACGTTTCGCCAAGGTATTGTGTCGGCTACTAAGTTAGAACACTCGTGTGATATTTGTAGACAGTAATTAAACAGTCAGTTTCGATTTGTATTTGATTAGGAAAACAGCACTTCTTTCTCAAGTCAAAGTTTGTTCGTTGTTTTGTTGAGGTCGAGAGTAAGTCGTGACGTTGCTTGTTCTAAGTTAAGCGATGAGGTCAGTCGGTTCTGTAATCAGTTCCATGGTTTGTTGTTAGATGTTCAGCAAAGTCATTATTTCCAAAAAGTTACAAAAACATATTGAACATCGCCGGATATTTCGAGTTGAATGTTACTGTTGAATCAGTCAGGGTTCCTCCAGGGAAAAATAAACCAAAACAAAAATAGAAAAACTATCATGTGCTGTGATTTGGAGAAAACTGTATTTCGCATCAAAAAAGCCCATATTCTCTTGTCAACTACAATTGTAATTACACTGTCGATCGCTGCAGTAGCGACCTGTAAAGCACCGACTATTTTGCAGACACGACGAAAAGATTTTGAAAAAAAGACGCAAAAACCCCACGTTTTTCCTATAGGTAAATTATCGCCAAAAAATTATTAAAATTTCATCAACTTTTGAGGTGAAGAATTTAAAATTGAATCAATTAAGAATTTGCTCCGACCGAGATCAACTTCTGTAAATTCAAATTATCAACAGTGAACGGCTATCAAGTTCAGTGAAATAATGTCCGATTAAGGTCTGCAAAAGAGTCGGCAAATGGTGGCTGTGTCATCTCCCAGTGTTGAGGTAATTTTTATCCTACCCAGAGAATCGATCTGCGATTTGATGAGCAAAAACCAATATTTCAAACCCTGACAGATTTAAGTTTGTTCCCTTTCCGAATCTCTAAGGCAGTTGTTTTCTCCGATCAAGACAATTAGTGTACCATTTGATGAAACAAGAGCAATGTTCCCCGAAAAAATTAAATTATCTTCAGTTCCCCAGTCTCTAAATAAGTTCATAGTGTTTTTATTCCGGTCCAGACAATCAGTGTGCTATTATTCCCTGGCAAACTTAGCCTTTGTTCAGCCACCATTTGTAGTAAGTCATTTTACAAATTAAAAATTCTTATCTTTAAAGAATTTCCTGCTTATCAAGTGATTCCAGTTTGTCCACTTCTCCACTTTGCTAGAGACAGCTTCCTTCAATTCCTGGAAACAGAAATGGAAAAATTCAAGATCAGCAAATGCGTCAATGCTCAAAAGTAGTACATGTTTAAAAGCTTCGACAGACTACAACACACTACAAATACTATAGACGCAACCAAAGTCAAATTGGCCGCCCTTGAAATTTTACAAACGAAAGACGGAATTTAAGATACCGCTTTGCTGTCCCGTTTATAGATGAGGCGACACTCAGAGACCGCGTGTTTACTCGCTTAGTGAACAGTTCGGTACTCCAGTGGCTTTCTGAACAAAACTAAGGGAATGTTTTCAAAAAGCAGTGCTTACCTTCGGTTGGAATAGAGTGAAGACGTCTTTCCAAGCGTTAAGTCCTTCCAGCATCAAGCATCTTCTTCCATCAGGATTAAAATTGGTCCTCACACGGACGACACGTCTTCACTCATCAACGAACAGTTTAAAATGTGCAAAAATTCAAGGACTGCTATGAATATGGATTAGAAACTCAAGCCAATCGCTGACAAACACGCCACACATTCCACGAGGAAATTTGTTTGCACGCTTTTTCTGCCAGCAAATCATAAACCGCGGAAGAAAAAAAAAATAAAAGAAAGGCTTCGTGCGCTATAAGAATTTTTCATGAACATTCCACCTTGCTTGCGTACCATAAATTAAATTGTTCTCAAAAGGATTTTTTTTACCATTTTCAGCCCCTTAAAAACTAATCAGTGAACAGAAACCTTAAAAATGCACCTTTTTTACAAATATGATTCGCTCCTAAGCTGGGATCAAAACGAGTTCTGAAAAATTAAAGCGAAAGTTAAAACGATTTGAAAAGTCCACCACCGTTAAAGTCTAAAACTGCAAAAGCAAATTCGCTCGTGCCAACTTTTAGGGCCTGTTTACATGGAGGTGGGGGACCCCAGGTAGGTGAGGTAACCCGCCTAGCCGTGGTCGAAAAATGGCCAGCGTTTACATGCAAACTTACGACCCCGGGGTCCCGGGGTGACTTTACTTGACGTTGTTGCGTGGTCGCTAGGCATGTAAACATTGAAAATGGCGGTCAGTGTTATTTTATCTTTATTTTCTGCTCTCGCTGCAGCATTTCAATGCTGTGGCGTTTTACTGTCACTTGTGATGATACAAAGCCTCCGCCAGAGGCAGTTAACGGCCATATTCTTCTGGTTCAAATTTTTACGCGCTTTGGCGCGCTTGCAACTTGTGTAACATGAACTCGACCCCGGCTAGGCGGGTTACCCCACCTCGAGTCGTTTACATGGCAAAATGCGACCCCGGCTAGGCGGGTTACCCTACCTGGCAGACCGGGCAACCCGCCTAGGCGGGTTACCCCACCTATCATGTAAACATGATCAAATAAAAATGAGAGATTATATGGAGAGGCGGGTTACCCCACCTAGGCGGGTTACCTCACCTACCTGGGGTCCCCCACCTCCATGTAAACAGGCCCTTAATTGAGCGATTTTTCAACGCCAGTCAAAAGTATGCTACAGAGAAATTTCAATTCCGTACAACATGACAGCTTTTCGATAACAAAAACGACCTGGGAAAAGAGATTCCGAGTTTTCCTAACAAAAGTCGAATCTGTCACCGTCCAGCAATCAGCGGTTGGGTGTGCGGTCACTACGAAGACCAGCTCCACACTACCCAGGAGAAATTTTCTCCGGTTAGTGTGACGAGAGACTTGTTTGAAGTTTGCTTTGTTTGAACTTATTGTTATTCTGTTAGTCACCCTGAACGCGAACAACCGGTCTTTCCAAGAGAAAATAACACGATTTTGTCTGGCTTTTTTTCATGCATGCAAGTGTTATGGCTCAGTTAACTCCAGCCACCTCCCCCCCCGCGAGCCTTGTTCTGTCCCAATGCCCTAACCTGGGGTAGGGCATTGGCAAATGCAATTTTTACGTCAGGTTCTAAAATAGATCATTAGTAACTGACGTCATAGCCGCCATATTGGATAACCGTTGCTCATGTCATCTAAGATGGGCAGCATAATCTTTGTCAGTTGAATCTTTCGGGAATGGTTGCTAAACACGTACATACACATTTTTTTAATTTCCCGATTCCTTTTAAACTGAGTTGGAATCCTTCCTTTAGCTTCACTCTAGGTGCCAAAATTTACAATCTTGCTTCCTCATACGAACCAAGAATGGCAGAAAGCCTTGAAGGGAAAGACGCTCAATTCAAAAGCGCTCAGCTGCTGTTATTCAATTTGAATGTTTAATGGAGATCTGAGGCCCCAATAGGGGAGGGGGCTCTGAGTATCCCACATCCCTAACAGTCAGGACCCTAGAAGGAGCCATTTGGTACCAAAACGAGGGACAAATTCTAACACCCATTTTTAACAACATTGATTCCTCTAGTTTAATTTGGTGTATGATAACCATGCCAAATGAGTAGCTTTACTAAGATTATCACGTGATTAAATGACGTCACTCGGTTAGGTTAAACAAGCAGAATTGGTAAAAAGATGTCTAATAACAATTAAATGCAACCCTTGATTTTTAGTTCTTGCTAACTTCAAACGCAGTTTTCAGACCTTATTCCAACAACTTATATATGACTTATAGGTATTATCCCTGAATGGTTTCCATAGCAACACTTGTCAAATTACAAATGGGAACAATAAGACGGAAAATGGAAAAAAAGAAAGTGCTCTTGTAAATTGCACTAGTTCAGGAGCCTCCTGACTAGTTTCTTTCAAACGCTCGTTCTAAACAACATGGACTCCTCTTGGTCACTTTGGTATATGATAACCATGTCAAATCAGTAGCTATACCAGGCTTATCACGTGATCAATTTCACATGACTCGATTTGGCTAAACAGATAGAACTGGTGCAAATGTGACTACTAGGGTCAAATACAAGCAAATGCAAATCTATTCATACATACACTGGTTTTTAGTTATTGAAAATCTCAACCTGTCATGGGTGCCGCCATCTTGGATTTACCGATGATGCCATGTGAATGACACCGTTGGTTGTTCTGACACAAATTTCTACTTCTAACAACTTGGAGAAGAAATACAAATGTTTTCCTTTTTTCAAATATCTAAAGTACTGATAAAACGATCCTGACCATATATTTAAAGGATCTTATTCTGAGCCTCGTTTCCATGCTGAAGCCATTTTTTTTGCGAAATTTTAAATAAAAAAATCTTATACAAAGCTACTCATCTAGAAAAGTTATCATACAAATTTGAAAACACCTTATGCACTAGTATCAGCTGACATCATTCAGGTTTTGTCCTCGTGTTTGGCACCGAAAAGTGGACTGGACCATGGACTAGAAATATCCCGCTCTATCTGAGCTAAATATCCCATATCCTCGTTCACCTAAATATCCCATATCCTGAAAACCACTTTATAGGGCCTGGCGATTGCAAAGCTGTCATATGACTGGTAGTAGGGACTTTTAAGATATGGTACGGCCAAGCTGTAGTATGGTGGCAGATAGTGAAGATAACGTCCGGTGACGTCATGACGCCTGTACCAGTACGGCTTTCCCGCCGTAGCCTTGCTTTCAACTACGGAAAAGTGCCTGGTACTATGTGAGTATAAGTCTGCTGTTTCCTTCTCATTCTAACGCTTTTTCCACCGTTTGAACAGCCCAGTTTGAAGATAAAGTACTCAATCATAAAAATCAGTTCTAAGGTGTTTGTTTCTTAATTTGTCATTTAAACAGAAAATTTGAAGGATTTTAACACCTATACCACGAGATGATCAATTCAGTCATTGGAATCAGGCCGAACAGCGGTAGATAAGAAAGCTTCGTATGTACTAAACTGAGCTAAAATTTCTTATTGCTGTTTAAAATGTATTTTATTACTGTATTTTCAGGGTTCTCACGAACTTAATCGTTGAATGAACAACCTATCCGTGCTGAAGTCGAGCTTTTTAATTAGCGTTTATATTTTGTTTTGTGGTTGGAATTACAGGCCGTTCTATTAGCTCTAAAAAGGCAAATCTAAGTTCTGGGAGATGTAAGATGGATACAGGAGAACAACATCATGCATAGTGTGTCATTAAGGCGGGGGTACACATGAATAGGAGTGAAATTTGAAGTAATATTAAAAGGAAATTGTTAGGATTAAGATGGGTTGGAAACATATCTTTCCCAAAATGCCCTAAAATCACCCAAAAATTTACACAAAACCGCCAAACAGTGGTTAATGAAATAAGCATAGAGATTTAGTGTCGCTTGAAACATGACCGAGATATTGGCAGAAAGGCCGTGTTAAGCGACGTCAAAACAGCCTTCACGTGTACCCCGCCTTAATCAAGCCTATTTCGTATGAAAGTTGAATAAAGCCTCCGGTTTCCTTGATCAAAGTTATTGTTGTAAAGACACGAAGAGGCTGCACATTCCGTTACCGTAACGCAAAATCTTAATCATTTGAGTTTGGCGGTTAAACGCCGTTGTCAGCCAGGTTCCTCACGGCCAAAGTAGCCGTAGTATTACCTCGCCGTAGCGTATCTTAAAGTCCCTAGTGAAACATAGAAACACGGGCATTAGGTCCCCGGTAAAATGGAATACCATTTGTTGTCCAAAACCAAAAAAGTCAAGAGTACCAAAGAGGAAGTATTGCAAACAATATATTTTAATTAAATTTTTCTCCTTACAAAATGTGTTACTAAAGAATTAAATATTGAAAAACAACATTTTTTTCTATGAATCATGACAGAATATCGGGAGCTCTCCTGTACCACTAACAACTTTCTCGAATTTTTCATGATTAAATTTCAAGAATACTAAGCAAAATAATTGTTATCCCTCTCTTAAGTTATACCATCACTACTGTTATTCAATTAACTTACATTGACAAGAATTTAGAAAACTAATCACAATACTTTCAGCAGCATACAAATTTAAAACTTGGTTCGACTCGATGATAATATTGACACATTTTATAAACAGTACCACAAAAATCTTTCCTACAAAAAAATAAATACTGTTTTGCGGTCGAAAAACATCGATACAAAAATGTACTGAATACTTACGCATACTGAAAAACTCGATTCAAATTCGTTTTATCAAAATGTTTAGAATAATCTACCTAGGTTTATACTGAGTCCTATGACAAAAATTTAGCAAAATATTGGTGCCAGCACAGGAATGTGCCTTTTTGGCCCGTTATCTGCTATGTACACAGATCTACTCCTCGTCCGAGTCCGGGGAGTCGTAAGGATCTTCAGTGAAGGTCCTTAGGACACAGGAAGCTGTAACAACGTCTTCCTTGTCCTAAAAAAAAGAAAGAGCAGAAAACGTTAGCTGTTACTGCTGTAGTTGTTGTTGAATTGTAATTTCAGGCCATTTGCCTCGACTGTGTCCAAACTGTGGGCAATTAAGCGCCACAATTAGTAGTAGAGGGGTGTTTCGACTGACACATTTAAAATAAAGGTTTGTTTGATTGACTGACTGACATAAAACAATCGTCGTACAATGCAGTCAAATGTGAAACTCGATGCAAGATCTGACCAATCACATGAGAGCTACTAAACAGTATGTTGATGTATAACCATTTGATTTTGGATAAGTTATTAAAATCACATGTAAGATTTATTCTATCCATTTACCTTCTGCATAAGTTTTTGAGCAAGATCTTTGAGCTTAGAAGCTGTGACGTCTGATGAACGACGTTTCTGCATGTTGTCACCCTGGAAACAAAGCACAGCGTTTAAGCACGGTGACAAGATACTCCAAGTAACAGTCACGAAAAGGCACATCCAAATGAGGTCACCCCGAGGTAATAGATAAGTGGAAAGCGGTAAAGAGACGGATAGAATAAATAAAAAACAACAACAAACATGATCAATATAAAGACTGAAGGCTGAGACACTTGCCTCCCATCTCTCCGGCCTAGAAGGAGCTAGGGGATGGACTGCCAGAAAGGCTTAGGTTGTGTTTCTTTGGGAAAATACATGATTGAGATTATTCCACGATTACTCGGATTATGAGGCATCCGGAATAGGAATTGAAGAATCCTTGCCCAGAGTGGATTCTTCAATTCCTTTGATGCACCATGATCCGAGTGGTCTTGGATTAAGTCTCGTAGTAAAGAAAACCAAAATCCATTTTGAGATTTTAAGAATGCAATCTTGGATCATTGGTTGAAACTTACCGCAAGCCAGGGGTGTTTCGACGCCTCTTCGGCGGATGGACGTTTTCTGCGGGAAAAGAAAACGAGGACGAAAATTAATTGAGTTGAAAACAGGAGCCCATCACTAGGAGCCAGCAACTATCCCATATTCCTGTCACGGCGTTTTCACAGACTGATTTTTTTTTAGCTTGAATTTACCGCGAATTCAGACTCCCGCAGGGACAACAGTGACAAATCATAAGCACGGACTTGATTCTTTAATTGACGTCGGCATTTTCACTGGAAGATTAAAAGGAAAAGCCGCCATTGTTTCCCTTACCGATGCGCGCTCGTGTAGAACGGAACTGACCTATTTTTGCGGGAAAAGAAGTCTAAAAATAGACCGGTCTGTAAAAATGCCGTGACATAGGCTTAGTATTGGAGTTGCACGCTCCTAGTGATGGGCTCCTGGTTGAAAATGTATTTGGCGACTGCCCTGATAAGGTCATACAAGCTAGCTAAATGCCACGAGAAATTGTCAAAAATGAAAAAAGCAATTGCTGAACCACTAGCAAGGGCCTGAGGCGACGTCCACACTTCGCCGGAGAAATTTGCAAACGCAGCTTTATTTCTACGTTAAGGCCTACCGTCCACACTAATCCGTCACGAAAACGGAGCTTTTCGAAAATGATTTTCAAACCGGAGGAATTTGAAAAACGCCGGCTTTGCGTTTTAGTGTGGACGGAAACATTTTGTAAAAGGAGCTTTTCGAAAACGAAGAAGACAAGTTAATTGTGTGATTTCAAACACAAATCCAAAATGACCGATGATTGTTGCGTTTTGAAACTACTCCGGGGTAGTGCGGACGGAACGATGAACCACTAAATTCTCACATCTAGTATTAAGGGAAATGTGTGCAATACAGTAAAGAGAATTTGTATTTTAAACTTGGGACTTACTTGGCGTCCTTGCTCATGAGAGCGGTGATGAAGTCTTTCACTTCCGTAGTGCTGCGAGCGAAGGCTTTGGAATCAAATGACCATTTGCCCCTCTGGACGCATTCGCATATTTTCTCGTCTTCATCTTCATCGTCTTTTGTTTCCACCGCAAACGGAAGACATCCACTCATGCTAAAAAGAACAAGAAAGCAACATAGATTGCAAAGTCCTGATCGTAATGGTCATAGCCATTTCTTGAATCCTTGTCACGCAACAAAACTTTTAAAACAACTATTGCGTGACAATCAAATCACAGTCACTACGGAGACAACCACCTGGTTCAAACGGCAACCGAAACTTAGAAGCTGAATGTAATCTTTCCGTTTGGACAATGGTGTGGTTGTAAATAACTTGTTTGAAAACGTAAAAACTGTTACATCACAAGAGAACCACGTATTTTAAAATACGGCGAGGAGAATAGTTTTTGCCAGCCGAATGTAAAATGTTACCAGCTTCCTTCAGTCATCGCCATATGTTCAAATATTGTTGTTTATGGTGGTCAATCATGGATGCGCTTAGCTACACCTAGCTATTAAATTCACAGACATACCACTTAAACCGAAAGAAGAAAATGAATCAACTACACATATTAGGCTAGTTGGCTATTTACAAACATGACCGAGGAGTTGAACTAGGGTCTACCGACAAACAACTCCAGCAGTGATCAGAGCGGGACTTGAACCCGAGAACTCCGGGTTTCAAGTCCGGCGTCCTAACCACTCGACCACGCTGCCTCCAAGATTAACATTAATACAGTAGAACCCATTTCCCTTGGATTTGACCTCACTTTTCAGTCATTTTAACTCGGTTAACTCGAACTAGGACAACTCGAAATCCCCGCTAACTCGAACTAAAGTTCGTTTCCCTTGATCAAAATTTACCCGATAACTCGAATTCTGGTCCATGTAACTCACGACAGATTTCATCCCATAAGGTTTTCCTGTCGTGTAATCGGTAAAAACACTCAAAACTAACATTATACTTACAGAGCATAGACGAGAATACCAATACTCCACATATCTGCCGCTCCACTGACTGGAGCGAAGTCCAAAAGTTCAGGAGCTGAAGAAAAAAGTATTGTGTTAAAATTCCAGTAACTGAGCGAGAAGCTTAGCAAGAACAAACGCCAACTTCCATCACGCTTAATTTTACAAAAATACAGTACAAACATGAGTATTAGATTAACCAATGATTGGTGTGTACGCGTGCGAAAAGGGTGCCATTTTGGCGGGAAAAATGTGACACCTGTCTTCACTTTTATTACGAGTTTCTACGAAAATCTCGTAGCGACAAAAAAGGGCAGGAGAGTTTCAGTTTTACAATCTTCTCATGAAATGACCATTGTCCATGAGTTTTTTGTTAAAGCCGGAAAGGTAAGAATCACCAAAATTCTACCTTTTCCCTTTTTATAAGTTTAAAAAAGCCACGTCATGATTTGCACATGTTGAAAAGTTAAGCCAAAATTTTTCAAGTTCGTCGTTTGTACTCGGTGTTAATCTTCTCCATCCTTAACCATCCTTGTTCCTTTATCGTTTATTATTAGCTCTTTAGTGTTTTTTCTATCTTAGTAAACTACAATAGTAGTTTTGTACGTGTACAAACATTCCTCCTCAAGGAACATTCCGTGACTGAGTTCCTGAATATAATCTCGATACTGATATCCGCAGCATCCTACCTGTGAAGGCAGCATAGCTTACAATAGCCAGCATATCGCCTTCCTTCCAATTCTTGATGCGGCGAGCACTTCCAAAATCGATAAGTTTCACACTCAAATTGCTCTTGGCAATGAAAATGTTGCTGGGCTATAAAAATAAACAAACAAATAAATAAATAAATAACTTGGTTAATCAGTCAGTTAATCAGTTAATCAGTCAGTCAGTTAATCAGTTAATCAGTCAGTCAGTCAGTCAGTCAGTCAGTCAGTCAGTCAGTCAATCAGTCAGTCAGTCAATCAGTCAGTCAGTCAATCAGTCAGTCAGTCAGTCAGTCAGTCAGTCAGTCAGTCAGTCAGTCAGTCAGTATGTAATGATAGGTGGTAGAAACAGGGAAGATCTTCCAATTGCACTCACCCTTATATCTAAATGAATTATCTGCTGTCCATGAAGATAATTCACTACTTCAAGCAATGGTCGAATAACAAATGCGATGTCTTCTTCGTTTGGTCTTGGTTTGGATCCAACAAAGCTAAGAATATCTTGCCCTTCCACCCTGAGATTGAAGACGAAATAAATCAGATCACCTATAATAATAATATTTCACCTTTTTAAAAATAAGTCACCTTTTTAATGAATGATCAGATCAAAAACATGGCCTAGTAGTAGTAGCGTTTAGAGCATTAGAGTCTTGAGCTAAGTTGTTGATTTTCACACTTAGACGGATGGACTGGTTTTGGAAAGCTCAAGCCAAGTAAGAAAGATCTAAAGAACTGAAACACTAAGAAGTAACATGAAAGATAAGATCATTACTATAAATCAAAATCCATCAAATATTTTCGCTCGCGTGTGATTGGTCTAAACACGTCACGTGACTGACTACTGGGAATACCTGAGTGATATTCCCCAATTTTCAGAAGATCACGCGTGTTGCGAAACATAATTGAAGAAAAAATATGCTGGGATATTATCCTCGAAGCTCGCCGTTTTCTTCGAGCTTTGCTATCAGCAAACTGTTCGCTTCTCGGAACAGATATGTCCGCGGACAAATATCCGAGCACATCTTCGCGCCAAATGGAGGATATTGTTTATTTATAGTATACTGTACTTACAAGTCCATAATAAGGACGATATAACTCCTCAAAAGAAACGCATCTCGTAACATAACAACTTTTTCTCCTTTTATGCTGCGATGAATGTCAAATTCTTGTAGCGAGTCATCTCGATCTGTGTCGTCTTCATATTTGATGATCTTAGCTACAAATGGCTTCTTGGTCTTGGCGTCTAAACAGCGCTTAATTACTGAGAAACGGCCCCTGGGATAAAAAAGCATAGCATAACTATCAAAATTCCTACAGTGAAATCTCGGTTTCTCGAACCCTCTATTCTTCGAACCCCTCGATAACTCGAACAATAAGTCGTTTCTCTCCCCTCAGTCGAACACTGTAATTTTACAACCGATTTCATACCCGAATTTTCAAACGGTAACCAATTTTCGTTTCCCTTAAAGATTCGAAAAAAAGGGATTCCACTGTACTTTACTAACCTCTTCTTGAGTTTTCTGTCACATCCCGTCAATTTTTGCCCAAGTATCCCGTTTTATCTGATCTCAATTTCCCAAATCCCATTAATTTTGCCTGTATCCCGTTAATCTTTGACCTGAATATCCTTTATCCCGAGAATCCCTAACCTGTATCTCTCCTAGAGCTATCCCTCTTCTACCTATGAGTTATGAACTCTCCTCGTAGATTGTCACAGGTGTCTTTTAATGTCCGTTCTCAGAATTTAATGTTACATCAAGACAACTCTTAGTTGACGATTTTCGTTATTCTCATCACCTATCTGCTTAAAAAGCATACTGACATTGTAAGGAGAATAAAGATTTCGATAAACGTGTTCCATTACCTTGCTAATTCGTGCTTGATACCCCAGAATTTGTCTACATTTTCCAGCTTGAGCGGCACTCCTCCACTGGCATAACGTTTCGCGATGGCTTGTGGAGTGTTTGCAGCTCCTCCTAGAACGCCTGTCTTACCTAATCATCATCACAACAAACACACTTAGATCAAGAAAGAACGTGCTACTAAGCATGGATTTCACTAACGATGCAAACATGAGCTCAAGCACATATCGTCCATATTAACACAAAGACACGTAAACAGTAAGCACAATAAATCACAATCATAATATATGATCCGCGTATTAGTGCTTCCCAAGTGTCTCTATGGTGTCGTATGTTTGAGATCACGCTTTCATCACTAATGACAGCCAGGCTTAAGAACTGAACACCTCACAAGATGCAAATTGACTCATACTCGTAACTACTCTTGCGTGTTTTCGATGAAAAGGGTTTCTGTTCACTTTGAAGTTTCTACAAAGCCGAGCTTATCGGCGACTTAAATAACTTTACTATTTGTTGATCTAGAAGTAGAAGCTAAGCTTCTTTTGACGATGGAATTACTCATGGTTCGATCTGGGTTTATCGTCACCAAAACTGGGGGAAATAACACTGATACTTTCTATCGAATTGCGAACAAACATCACAGTTCTAGATGGGTAGTACAATTTTTTTTCATGAAAGTACTGACCCTTGGATGAGAGTCGCTACACAGATAGTTTGCCATCTAAACTGTGATGTAGTAAACTGTCCAGACACGAGGTGGACTCTGTTACCGCTGACTAGCCACTTGCGCGTATTTGATTTACCGTAAGATAATAATTGACATTTATCACTATTAACAACAGAGGACTAACTGAGAGGAAGAGGAAACAATATTGTTGGTCACGCTTTCGAGTTATTGCACGACGATCGAGTCTGACACCAATTTCAACGCAAAATCCATGTTTTTTCTACAATAGAGGATTCACCATTCAGTTTCTACCACGAAAATCGGGCAAATCAAAAGAAATACATTCACAAACTCGAGCACAGAGAGACAGAAATAATCCCTAACTGCGACATACATGACTGAGTCTCAGGCTTTCAGAGCATTTCAGGAAAAATATACATCAAAATATATCTACAGTTCAACCAGTCAGCAAGCTTTCTGTATCAAAATATTTAACACCAAAGATGTTTCTGTTAGAGATAAATCTTGCAATGAAACAAATCTCGTGACGAACCTACGCGAACGCCGTACCGAGACCTATTAAATGATCCTTCAATACATCTCTAAGGGCATGACATTACAGACGATCACTAATTTTTCAATACATTTCTTCCAATGTTTGAAAAACAAATTGACATATCCCCTTAAACACAAGAAAAGAAAAGTAAATATGTGTTTTCCAAGGAGCACCAACAATATTTTTGATCTTACAGTTTTCTCAGGCATCTGAATCCCTTAAGAACGTTTATAACACAAACACAGCCTGTGATGTTGTTTCAAAGAGAAAATATACACACTGCGTAAAGCAAAACACTATCTAAGAGAGCGAATGCAACCGTCGCTTAATTCTCGTTTCCATAGTACGATGGACTCCCCTCTGCTGGTTGGGGTGCAAGTCGATCGCAGCCTACCTTCCAAAATCCTGTCAAGTTTCCATTAATAGTTTGTCATTACCAATTAAACACCTGGGGGAGACGAGGGGTGGTATACGAGCAAGTGTCGCTCTCCAGGCCAAAAAAAACACTAGTTGAGCTAGAAGACTCGCTAGGCTTGAAGACTGTGTAGATTAGGGACCTAAGTTATAAAGGCTAACTAGCCTCAAAGAAAACAAAAAGCTGACATGCCTCCTTTGCAGTAGGCAGTGGACTTCTCGCCCAAGTGCTCGTTTTAAAGTAGGAAATCCAAATAAATGCTTAAAGCACTTCAGAAACTGAACACATAGGCCACGGCCGCTGGCATAAATGGAACAATACAAAACTGACGGATAAAGTACAAGTAGAAAAAAAAATGTCTAGGGAGGTGTGGAAAGCGATCGTAGGTCTACAAGATCCTATTTGATTCGGCCACAATAAAAAAGCTAACAAATAAAGATAAAAGTTGTTAGAAATGCGAGCTGTGAGCTCTCTTTAACAATACTAACGTCGATCGAGGCAAATTCGAATGCGGATTTCCTTCTAAAATGTGAGAAAGTTACAACAGATATCACAAATTGTTGCACGAGTAGTGAATAATCTGCACTAGCACTAGCAGAGGTTAACGCCTTCGCACTGAACTTCAAAAGTGCCTGTCACTTACTAGCATCGGCTGCCATGTTGTTGATCAATCCTAGACGACAAAGGTTTTCGAAGTAATCACAAGATCTGAAGAACAGTTGAAGTAGCTCGACTTCACTGTGAAGTTAATCTAAAGAATGGAAACTACGGCAAAAGATAAGTTATTTAAAATCCCGACAGCACGACTTCTCAATTATGCATAATTACATGTCACGCAATCGATCAACAATCGTGTCTGTGTGCAATATCTCGTTTATTTTTCTGTTAGCTGTAAAACAAATTCCGTAAAAAGCACAGCATTGATAATTAGTTGACAACCATCACCTTTCCAATACGGATTGTACAAAACACGAAACAGAAATTGAAGTTACACAAGTTCCTCTGTCTCTAAAACAGTCCTGTTCAATTTACTGTGTCAACTATTTCCAGAGATAAAATGACTGTTTTCAATTCTAGTGATAAACATAATACCGAACGAACTAACATATGTTTCCAGCGGAGTATCTTGAAATGCTTTCAATAATACGAATTGGATACAAGTCGACGACGAAAAGATAATTTTAAATGAATTTGGAAAAGCACCCTGCTGGTAACTTGACGATTTTAACGTATATTCCAGCAACTTTGGACGCTAAATCATGAACAGAGCGATTACCTTATACGGTATTTTGCCGCGAGGTTTCATTGTCGTTTATGTTTCCACACAAAAACATCACGCCGAGCTACAGGAATTGAAAGAATCCTCCCTGCCTGCCACTAGATCGGCCTTGAAATTCTCAAATCTTCCTTCTATTCGACATAGAAGAGTATGGTTTTCAATCAGCTTTTTTCCTAGAGTTTTACCCACCATTCGATCAAACGTGAAGCGTATTTGTAACTTCATAAACGCTTGTTATAAAATAGGCATTGTGAACCTTTGCGGGAGAGATACGAGCAATATCACAACAAGTTGTGTGTTTAACTGCGATGATCAATCATATCACACGACAACTATTGACAACAGGATCCTGCCTCGACAAAAACAAAAAGACTCAAAAAAGAATTTAACAATCACTTTTCAAACACTTTGGACAATGATCTCCTTTTTTGGTATTCAAATAAGAGTAGCGATTGGATAACATTGCCAGTTTTCAGTATATCACACGAGCACCCAAATGGAAACATGAACTTATCCAGATGGAAGGAAAACGTTTCGCGCACTTTTGAGTAAAATTTCTTTACTAATTTTTCCTATCACGTTTTGATATAATTTCCTAGATGGCTGGCTTAAACTAATCACCCCACTTCAAACACGCTTCGTCCATCGCAGGTAAAAACGGCTGTTTTTCTAGAACTCTTGGCAGCTCTAACAACGCTGGAAACTGAATTGAAATTCCTGCTCAAGTAGTTACATAGTTTGCGGAGAATAACAACTTTGTAGTTTTGTTAACAAATCATCTTCCTACAGTCCGGCACTGAATGAAACTTGTAACACTTTTGCAAAGTCTCGATGATTCTGAACAAACATGGAAAAGAAAAACCTGTTTTTAGGCGTTTGTCTGTTTTATGTTGTTATCTTGTAGCTACGATTTCTGTCTCCGTTTTCAAGTTTTTTCCATATCGCAATCCCCTTTCCATCCTCTCCATCATTAGTTATCCTAATAGTTTCTGTCATTTGTCCGGTACTGTTCTACAAAATCAAACCATTATTGTTGGGTTCCTGTTATCTAACTATACTTTCTGTCTCCGTTTTCAAATTTGCGTTTCTATCATTTGTTGAGTTTTGTTCTACAAACTGAAACCATTATTTTTTAATTGTCTTATGGTCTCGGTAAGTATTTCAATTTTTCGAAAACATCTCAAAAGTTGCGCCTGACAACTGAGTCGCCTTGCCGAAGTAATCTGCCTGATTTCCTTCAATGTGTCCTCTTCTTTTCAGTTAGTCAATGAAATATAACAGTTTACAACTAGAACTACGGCGTACACATGTTAAATATTTTAAAAAAGTAAAAAAGTATAGCACTCCTGTAACGTGAATGGTACTTACGTGTCACCTACAAAGCAAAATGGCGTTAGCAAAAAACCTTACAAGAGTAAGAACACTGCGTACAACAATTTCCACAATTGCGAATCGAATTCATCTTGGATTCCTTCCTTCTTTCCGTTACTAATAAATTCTCATGTTAAAACTTTGATTTTCTGACGATAAATTTGACGCTAACCATTTTCGCCTTCTTCGATCTTTATTCTACTCTCTTGCTGAGTTGTCTCGCCGTTTCTTGTTGTTGTAGTTTTTCTTTCCTCTACGGTTGTTTCGCCGTCTTTAGTCACGGTCACAGTCTCTTTTTTCGTAACAGTGGCGCCATCTTGTCCCTGTGATTGCATCCTTTCTGTCACAGTAATTGTAGTGAAGCTATTGCTGGTGCTGAGTGCAGCCGATGCGGGCGAGAGGAAAGGCGACGATGCCGGGGTGGCACCACCATCCGAGCCCTGCATACCAGCCGCATGCATTGCTTTAACTCGTGCTAAGAGTCCGCCACCTGCTCCACCACTGCTTTTCTTGTCATCGGACCCCCGGCTTCCGAGAATCCGGCTGAGAAAGTTCGTGCTTCGAATGGCGGTGATCGCTCGCTTCCATTTTCTTCTAGCGGTGAATGCCTTCAAGCGGTCGGTCTTCAGTCTCTTTCCTTTGTCCTTCTTAACTGTGAACCAACGATGTTTCAAAAGCTGATCAATCGTACCTCTCTTGCTCGCTCTGAGTACTAGAAGGCTACTGATGAAGTCTTTAGCTTCCTCGGAGACGTCATCAAAGACAGGATCGTCGAAGTCCCATTCTGCTAGTTGAACATTCGTCAGAGTCTCTGCATCAGTGTCCCCCATGAATGGTGATAGACCACTCATCAAAATATACGCTATGACACCGATAGACCACAAGTCCGTTGCAGGTGTGATACGCTCGTATGTGATGACCTCCGGGGCGACAAATTCCGGTGTCCCGAACATAACCTTGAGGTTTTCCCTTGGGCTGTATTTCCTCGCCAGGCCGAAGTCGATAAGCTTGATTTGTTTGCTGTCAGGTCGAATAAGCATAATATTTTCGGGCTTGAGATCAAGATGAAGCACATCGCGTTGGTGCATGTGCTGAAGTCCTTCTAAGATCTGCTTCATGTAATACGACACTTCTATCTCCGAGATGAATTCGTCCTCGACCACCTTCTCGAACAGCTCTCCTCCCGTCACCAGCTCCATGACCAGAATCATCTCAGTGGGCGTCTGAAAGAAGTCTTGAAGTCTAAGAAGTCGCTTATGCCGAACAGTATTCATGATCTCCGCTTCGTGCACCACATCTTGACGGTCCTTGGGCGTGGTACATTTGATAAACTTAGCGGCGTAGGCTCGCCCGGTCTTATTATCAATACACTTGCAGACAACACCGAACCGTCCTTTGCCGACCTCGTCCTGAACTGTGTAGTACTTCGTGATCTTCTCGTCCTTCGCGGTCATCTTGGCCTCTTCCGTTTCCGAACCAGAAAGCTCAGAGAGTTCGGACTCGCTGGCGGTTTCATCGTCTGTTGAGCCCGTGTCGATAACCAGTCGTGCGCTACTCGATACTTTGCCGTGAGGATTCTCGGCCACCACAGTGTATTCGCCAGCGTCGGATGCGGTTCCCTTGGTGATGATAAGTTTGCAGTTGTCATTGTCATCGTAGAGGAATGTGAGTTGTTTACTTTCTTTAAGCAGGCGGCCGTCTTTGTACCATTCTACTTCCGGTTCCGGGTTACCGCTGACTTTGCACTCGAATCTGGCGGCGCTGTTTTCTATGATCTCGCAATTCGTCAGGTGTTGAATGAAGACGGGGGGGCCTAGTGGCATACCATCTATATAGGAAACAAGATCAATGATTAACAATAGCACACACAAGCGTACGAATGACGGGCAGTTCCACATGGGGTGAGAAACACGTGATTTGCACGTGGTTTTAAGAACCCAGGAGGAAAGAACAGTCAATTGAAAGGGGAGTCAGAAAGGCTTTTCAGAGATACGTGTCTCAAGTAGGAAGGGAGGGTTGTTTAGGGAATCGAAACCCACACAGCAAAGTTACAGAAGCAATATCCGCCAAATTGCCTCCAAACCGCATCGGAGATCAGCGTCGCATGAGAATTAAGAGATTGAAAACCCATGAGAAATAAGCTCGGTAGGGAAGCGTCGAAGGAATCCGGAAAAACGACCTTAACCAAGAACCAATGTAATCATGCTTGTACAGAGAAGAAACTAAAGATAAATTGAACCCGAAATGAAAACAGTAGCCAACGAAATTAACGTCAACTACAGCAGTAAATTGTAAAAGGGAGAAGAAGTGGCTCAATTCTACGAAACCTGAAAGAGCTTGGAAAGTACGCGCGTTTCCGTGGAGGTGAAGGAGACACAGGAAAAGTAGGAGTTGGGAAGAAATATCGAGAAAAGAAAAAATAAGAGAAGAAGGAAATTGTGGGCGGAATTTCCGCAAGTTCGTGCGTTCCTTGGTTTAGAGACATTACCAGTGTTCTACAAAGTTTCTGTTTACTACAACCATACTTCCCCAGCCAAGCAGTGAGATTGAAAGAATAAAGAAATTCTGATGTGGAATAGTAAAAGACATCATAAAACCAAGTTCTCAGAACATAAATTACAAGAAAAGTATGGCAAAAGTAAGAAGAATATAGATACTATTTCGAGGAGACAGAGTTAGGATAAATTCTACAAAGATAAATAAAGGATGGAGAGGAAGGGTGAAGATTTAGGAAATGATACTTAAAAAGTGGTCGGAAATTAACGCCACACAAAATGACATTTGTTTATAAAACTACGCGACATGATGCCAAATTAAGATTACCTTGGAATAATTAAGCCTATGCAAGAGACAATTCAGAAATTATCCCAACATCTTTAAATTTTGAAGGAAAAAGAACCCTCCTTTGCAATCAAAGATAAAACACATGTTTAGGCATTGTCGAGACAGCGAACTGCGGCGACAGACAGATACATACACTTACAGACAGTTGAGCAGATTTCATGTAAACTTACAGCGACACTTAAAATTAAATCTCCCACGCACATTATCGCATTTAGTGCGAACAAAAGGCACAGAAAATCGCGTGTAAATACACTGATAAAGAAAGAAATAAACAAACGAAAACACGATGGAATGAACTAAGTAAATATTATGAGTAAGCTTGTCTTATAAAGCGTGACAGCTGAGACCTTGGTTTGATCAACATTTCACGTAACAAGTTGTATTCTGTAACACGATAACACAAAGCAAGAAGATAAATATCGCCAATTATTCTCTTGCTTAGCAAATTCAAGATTGCAAATAGGTCGGTAGCTATAGATTAAGATAATTACCGAGATGATTCGAAATTCAACGAGAAGTTTCTCGAAAAGGCCACTCGGGGATTTCAAAGTGATTTTGATAACTCCTCTCACGATTATGTCAAATTGACAAGGGCACCGGAAAAGATTAATTCTCCCGTAACAACACGGAACAGAGCTGCAATTGTTATTCTCAAACGAAAAGGCTATGCGAAACACAAATCAAAAAGACAAGATAACAAGTTGTCTTGACGTCTTCTCCACTCGAAAACGAACTCGAGGTGCGTTGTGCGACCAAAGGAATGCTAAACAGTCAACATGTAACTGGACCCAGCGATCTCGACGATGGCTCATTCTCTGACGAGCATGTTTGACATTTTGAAAAGCATTTTAATTATTCTGACAGAGTGAGATTACGGAAAAGCGACGAAAAACAGCTTTGCACAACGTGTCGACGCAAAATTCAGAAGATTGCCTAGTTGTACTAAACTACGCGTTTTTTTTTTCTTCCGAAAGGTAACGAATGCTCTCTGCTGAGGGTTATTATAAAACGTAGTTCTAAATTTTTAAAAGGTCAACTATTAAACATATTAAGAAGATGCTGTGATAAATGCGAACAAAAGCGGACAAGGGAAGAGAAATTCAGCAACACAGAAATTTCCAGTTATAAGAAAAAATACGATTGCATATGAAACGTTTTGCGGGTAGAGTATTGCACAATGATGATATGAAGGCAAGCGTACCATCATTCTCAGCAGATACACAGCAGATTTGCATAAAATCAGGCTTCATTGCATTTGAGAACAAAAATGGTCACACATGCCTGCCGGGCAAGACATGAATTGTGGATGCTAAATGCTGTTTTTATACTATAACCACAAACCTGTGATTTTGCTTTTGATGTCTTTGCGAGTAGAAGAAAGCCTTCTCGCCAACAGCCGCTGATAGTTCATTGCTAGTGCACGTTGAGTAATTTAACAACCGGAGCGGCGAATGAACCACAATTAGCCTCTAAAAACACCGCCTACCAGTTTCTGCTCCAGTCTCCACGAGTAGCCAAAATGTATGGGAGACGTTATGATCGCTTAAATGAAGAAAAAAGCTGCAGTGTTCTCTTGATGAAGTCGCTAAGATTTTGCGAATGAGATTCGAGCGGGCAAACTTCAACTAAGAATTTTAACCAGAAACAGACGTAATAAACGAGTATTATGTTCGCGAAACTTCGACAAAAATTCGCCCGCCTTTCAATTAACAAGTGCCATTTGATACCATCTTGAATGTCAAAGTGTAACAACAATAAGACCATTATAATTGTTTCTTTTTATCAGAAGTCAGTCACAAAAGGGCTTCAAAGAAAACATGTTGGCATTAACGCGCAATTTAAAAAATGCCAAAAACGAAGAAACGAGCCGAAAGAAAAACTGTTTTTAATACGGCTCTAACCTTTTATAGAATTGGGAAACGGAACATTTTGAGACGAACGTGGTAAAACAAAATATAACGGGTTGGGGGCTTAACGACTCTTAAAACGCTTAGCATTTCCCCAAAAAGCCCAAGGATTTGAAAAATTCAGGAAGGAAAGGCATTGATGCATACTTCACTGAAATTCTGATCGGAGATTAAAAACAAGACCACAAAAGTACAAAGAGGTTGTTCTAAGATTAGGATATACAAAAATAACCACAGAAAGCTAAATATGGATTACGGGGTAAAATTATCCAAAGTGATTATGCCTACTAGATCTGCTAACGATGCTGTCAGGTGATAGTGTATATGACCTTGCGCATAGCAAAAAAATGCGATCTGACGTGTGAAATTAGTCTAAAAAATTGCTTTTGGCACACAGCACAGTTTCATCAATTCCCTGTTACTATTTCTACCGCGAAAGAGAATTTAAAATATCTTAACTGAATCACAAGCAATTGAAAATCCGTCACGCCATCTTGGAGCTGGGTTATCGCAATCTCTAAAACAGACCGTGCTCGAGGGATTTTTAAAATTAAATCAACTGTGATTTAGCCAAGACAATGAGCTGCGGGTACGCGGTTAGAAGTTTTATGTCTAAATCACTATACTTAATCGTTATAGCGTGCTGCAAAAGATTATAATCTTCTACCTACGGTTTGGAGCCAAAACAAACATAAAATAAAAGACTATTAACTTGATACAGATTACTGGGTATAGTGATTATCTGGCTTGTGTGCTGACGATCAGAAACGGATTATATTAAGATCGATTACTTCAAGGAGCTTAGATTATTAAACCAGTCGAACAAAGAAAAGAAATGAGTTCTTTATAAGTCACGTTAGCACTGTCTGTTCTTAACGCCAAGATTATGCCACAAAGCTCAAAGTGACTTATAAGACCTGCACACATACAAGTGAGAAGAAAACGAGAAAGGGAAAACATTTTTTTTAGTAACAAGAACAACTTATCCCATAAGGGAATAGAAAATTAAGCAAAAAGTTCATTCAGAAGGGAAAATTAGAAATAGTAATTAGTTAAAAGGAATCATCGCTTTCATTGACAACAATTTGGAAGGTTGAGGGGCTTACCACAATAATGTCTTTAAACAGTGAGAAAGAAACACAAAAGGCATTGGTGGGGTAGTGACTCATTGGTAAACTCTCAGTTACCTTTTTGTAACAAACTGAGGTAGACTGGATAGGGGAATCAAGAATTTCAACACCTTGGGAAGAACACCAAAGCTGTGTAGAATCCCTTTTAGAGAATTTCGATGTACCAATGAATTCAAACACAAGAACGAAAAAAAATGCTAAGCTTAGCAGCAATAGTGACGGAAGATAGTAGATAGAAAAAAATGCTAGTAACGAAACTGGTATAGATTAAAAAAAAAACTATTGTACTTGATGTACACCACAACACTTGTCCAACAAAAAACTTTGGACTGGTTTTCCATTTTGCAGGCAGTAGCTAGAAAGTTGACTTCAGAGGAGAGGCAAAGCTAAAGAGGAGGACAACAGGTACTAAAGAATAGTTTTCTCAAAGCAGGAAAGTCCTAGAAAAGGGAGATAATAATCCTGGAAGGAATCGGATTTGATGCCCAAATCCAAGGAAACATCCTTAGCCTGTCCAGAGGCTCGTTAGATAATATTAGCGATAGACATCGATAAAAGATAGAGATATGCTGTCGACCAGCACAGAAACTGTCTTTTGGAAAGTTAGTCTTCGGAAATCGCGGGAAAGGGCTGCGAGAAAGACTCCGTAGGTCGTGAGAAAGACCGCCGAACCGGAGCCTGACATGAGGCTCGTTAAGATAGAAACTGACAATAGACATAGACAAAAGACAGAGATGTGTTCTCGTCCACCACAGAAGTTGTCGTTTCGAACGTTAGCTTTCAGAATCGTAAGAGAGGGAAACAGACCCCGTGGAACTCCCTAAAGGATAACAAAAACGCGTTACAGTTCTGGTTGCCACTCTTGGTTAGTCTGTTAGACGTTCCATACCAACACAAGCAAGACGATGCACGTGATCACGCATTTGGTTGCATGTGTTCAACGCATGGATCAGGAGTGCTATACTTACGGATTTCTGCCCGAGACATCGGGCTTCTCCTGCCACTCAGGGCGGGACTTCTGCGACCCGAAAGATTCGCGCTTCGTCTTCCTGGCACGAGGTTATCACCTGGAGGTTTCTTGGCTTCTTCCTTGGGAACTTCCTTCTTCTCCGCCGTCTGCTTCTTCGGCTCAGGTTTGGATGATTTGTCCTGAGCTTCCTCCTTGGCTTTCTCCTCCTTCACCTTCTGTAGGAAGCCACCGGGTTTGGGAGCAGCAGCAGCTCCACGTCCCTTGCCTCCCCCAGCCATCAGGCCGCCAAGAGATCCCATTCGGCTCAAAGCACGTAAAGCATTCGCCGTTCTCTGAAAGGAAGAAATAGAACAAGATTTACTCAACTCAGTTTTCACTTGTTCAATACATTAATCGTCAAGCTTAAGTCCAAACGTTGTTTGTCTCGCATTTTGGGAGACACTTCTCTCGCCATGCTACACTCGGGTATGCCAGCGAAAAGTAAAGTTAACGGAACAATGGAACATTCTGGGTGCCCGGCAATGGACTAACATCCCAACAGGGAAACACGTGATACGTGTTAAGGGCTACGTGTTTCGTGTCTCGTGTTACGTGCTATGTAGATCGCAGTTTTTGATAAGAATCGGCAACTAACGTTAAACCCAACTTCAAAAATCTGTGAACCGTGTCAAATATTACTTTGCTGATGTCAACCCATGCAGTTTCATACTCAGATATCGCTTTTATTGCATTAGGAGTTACGACATAATTTTACATACGTTTTAAATGATAGCTGAGACATAACGCCATATGCTTGACATAACGTCAAATTCTCCCAACTAATGCTACGAACCATGTATAGAGCTTGGTAAGGAGAGTTTATATATTGACATGTAGCACTAGTCGACGACTTACCGCCCAACGACGACGCGCAATGAATTTCTTCAAGTTCTCCGTGCTGAGCTTCTGTGCTTTGATGGTCTTGATTTTCTGTTGTTGCAAACAAAACAAGGTAAGTATTAATGTCACCTGTTGTATACACCAGCAGCTACTTGGTACAACTTTCATTACGGGTCAGACACTGGGCAAATTGACCAGCTATGACGACGATTTTGCCAGCTTGGTTTAAACATCTAGAGGACAGTTAGTCGTCTAAAGAAGTTCAGTACAAAATGTTTTGCACGCCTGTGAAAATCAGTTGCCCTTCTACTGAAAAAGTTAATGAAACCCCTGCAACTTGTCTTGAAATTTTGATCTCTTGAAAGTCTATTCAACGTTGGAAGTCGTTCGACGATGCAGTTGTTTAGAAAATACATATCGACTGTAGAGGAAAACACCTCTCTGGTCTTAACAAAATAAGAACATGCCCTAACGTAACTGCAATATTTCATTAACTTCCAAAGCTATTTTGTTGTCTTCTCTGAATTCAGCAAGTCCTTAATCGAGGCAATTTTTAGAATAAACTGACGCAAAAGTTCTTCAAGTTATGGGAAAATACAAACGTGATAAAATACCAAATACAAACGTGATAAAAGACTTTCACGATCTCTTACCTTCAACCAGTCATGGTTCATACACTTGTAAACGTCGTTTCGTTTTCTATAAAAAAAATGACAAACAAATATTACTTTTTATTATATATTCAACTCTCTGACCCTTTTCTGATTGGCCGAAAGCCTACAGTGAATTTTCGAAATCAGCGCTCGTGACGTCATAACTGCATATTATACAATAATCATGTCAAGGTCACAGGGTAATCATATCATGTATGACCGCAGTGCATGATTTCCAAGGGTAATCATGTCAACTTCGCGCGATTCGTGTTGCTTGCCGTCAGTGAAGAAGAAGAAACATGACTTCCAAGTTTTTGCGTTCGTTCCATGTATAATAAAACAATTACTAGATTCGGTTTTTGTGATATCCAGAATACTCAAGGTCTCGGTAAGGGTTATCAGCCTCAGCCTTAGGCTTCGGCTGATAACCCTTACCTCGACCTTGATTATTCTGGATATCACAAAAACCTCATCCAATAATTGTTTATAAATATCAAAACCTTTCGGCATGTGGGGGAAAGTGTTAAACAATGTAAACTAAAGAGTTGATGCTGTTTATTATGCTGTACAAGGTGGATGAAACCCTAGTGTGTGACCATTCAACTGAAAGCTATTGAGCAGTACTTTCACGTGGTACTGTTTATTATGCTGTACAAGATGGTTCTAACTCAAGTCTGTGGATGAAACCGAAGTGTGTGACCATTCAAATGAGTGAGCAGTACGTTTACGTGGCACTGTTTATTTTCGTTCTAACGCTCAAGTAGCATTTCAGTATTTCTTACTCGGGACCCCTTATGAGCAGTTCCTCGATAAATTTCTTGGACATGTCTGAGACGACGTCGAACGCCTCGTCTTCAAAATCCCACTCGGCGCTGGACACGTTCTGTATTGTCTCGTTGTCATCATCTCCCATGAAGGGTGATAGACCACTGAGTCTACAACACAAAGAAACACACAAAAAACTATTAAACTATCACCAAATTTAGGTCTGATCACTTAAAGTTTAAAGGACACTCGAGTCGTGAACACTTGACACTTTCTTTCACATTGTATTTTCGGTGACTATAGCATTTCAACGGTGCGAAAACGTTAAATACTTCTGTTAATATGAAAAGCCCTGACTACATTAGTGGCTATAAACATGTACAAAACAAATGTCAAGTGCTCGAGTTTCCACACTGTAAATACGTTGAAGACAAGAGAATGTCAAATTTGAAATTACACGAGAATGAAGATTAACAGTTTATCAAGGAAAAACTGTCATTCATGCCTTCAACTGGAAAAAAATACAAAAAGGAGTGAACCGGATTATGATGAAAAAGAAGTCATACTTACAGGACATAAGCTATAACGCCAACACTCCTGTAAAAATAAAAACAAATTTCGGTTACATTGCTCTACACCCTCGTCCAGCGGAGAAAAGGAAGTAAGTCACCGTACATCAGGCTCTACCCTAACTAAGAACCTATGAATAGCCTTCTTTTCTCACCAAAAATATTGATGTCATTTCAAGATGGCTACTTTGCAGCTCTCATGTTGGGTTGTCACATGATGGCACAAAGTTCAGGGACAAATTTTAGGGACTAATGTTTGGACCTTTTATGGACCAATTTCGGGACCATTTTTGGGACCAATTTGTGGGACCACTTTTTGGGAAGAAGCATTGAGTGGCTGCACATGAGCAAGATACATAATTAAATAGCGGGGTAACACCTTTGTGCGAAAGGCAACAAAAGCCTTTGGCTAGTAACGACAACCTTCCCTGATAAATCATCCGACAACCTTCCCTCATAAATAATCATCACAGTTCCTTCCTTGATAAGGGAGCTAACTTTTTCACTGCACTTCTTTCGTATCAGTCGAAAGCTTCCCATATAAAATGAACTGTGCGACTTACCACATGTCACTTGACAAACTGATGGCCTCGTAGCTGATTACTTCAGGCGCTAAAAGATGAAAAAAGAAAATAAATAAAGTTGGTAAGAATCTGTACAGGAAGAAACTGTTTCTCACTGTTAACATAACGGCTAACTATCCTCTGTTTTGTAGCTGAAATCCCTAACTATTATTCGATGCATTTTTTCCTTTCTTTACATTGGCCGAGAGCCCACCACGTGACCTGCAAATAACTGCCTACAAATAATGGTCTGCTCATGCGTAGTACCGTCTAAACGTGTTTTGCTGCAAATAATTGATCGGCTCGCCACTGACAAATCACGATATTTTGCTCAACATCGTCCAATAATTGTTAAATGTTACCGTTCAAACGGCAGCATTATTCGCGGGAACATAGTTTAGGTTTAGGCCCCGTGTTTTCACACTGAAAAACGCCTTAGATGTCTTCCGTCCACGTTTCACTGGAGAAATTTGAAAACGCAACAATATTCATTTTGGATTTGTGTTTGAGGAAGACTCCGGGCAGGAAAGTCACATGATTATCGAAAAGCTCCGTTTTCATATGTTTTCCGTTCACACTATAACGAAAAGTCAGCGTTTCTAATTTCGTCCGGTTTGAAGAGTGTTTCCGACAAGCTCCGTTTTCGTGACGGATTAATGTGGAAGGTAGACCTAACCGTAGAAAGAAAGTTGTGTTTTCAATTTTCCGGCGTAGTGCGGACGGATCATTTATCTTACACGACGCTGACTCACCGACAAACTCGGGCGTGCCACAGGCTACCTTGACGGTCTTGCCCGGCTCAAGCACACGCGCCATTCCAAAGTCAATCAACTTGAGGTCTTCTTTACCGTCAGGACGAATCACACAAAGCACATTCTCGGGCTAAGTACAACAAGAACAATGTTACAATCGATTTCGGAAACTTAGAAGTTATGGAACGTTTAAGTTACGTTAATTACCATCCACACAAGAGGCCGCACTAGTACTACCACTCCAATGAAAGCTATTGAGGTGGCATTGCTTATTATGCTCTACAAGGTGGTTCTAACTTTTTAGGTCTGTGGATGAAACCCTAATGTGCGACTACTTGAAGCTATTGAGCAGTACTTTCGTGTGGTACCCTTTATTGTTCTGTACAATGTGATTCTACACGAAATGTGTGTGACTATTAAATTGAAAGCTACAATGTCAGAATTGCACGCAGACGATTTTATCCGTTTTAAGTTCTAACCTTAAGATCCAAATGGACGATGCGTTTCTTGTGCATATGCTCCACGCCCTGCAGTATCTGCGTCATGTACCGCACCACTTCCTTCTCCGTAAGGTTATCATCATTGCACACCTTTTCGAACAGCTCACCTCCAGAAATTCTACGAAAACAACGCCAAAATAAGCGATGAGCAAAGTTCAGTGTGCTTTCTTTATCTTCCGTTGGAATGGAACAGAAATCAGTCTTACTTATTGATCTCACTGCATTTAGTCCGGGAAGATTCTACAAGAATTTTAATGTTGATAGACTATCGAGAAGGAATTACAAAATTGTTAGTTCTTATGAAATGGAAGGAATGTCTCTGAGCTACACCGAAACAAGCTTACTGTATACCAGAATGTAGGAACAAAATGAGTATTTACAATCAGTTATGTTGCTAGAAACAACCATGAATTCTTAAGGCAGAAACAGAAAGCCCTTGAAGATTCCAGTAACAAAACACCAACACTGCTTTTAATAAAACCTCCAAGACTGTTACATAAAACGTACAGCCATTAAATCTTTGATCGCCTCCTACCACAAGGCAAATGTTTTTTTTTCTCTACCGAGCCAAGAAAAATATGAAAAGATATTTTACTCACAATTCTAAGACGATAATCATCTCTTTCGGTCTCTCGTATGCGTCATGGAGGTAGATAAGCCGTTTGCTGTGCAATTTGTTCATGATGTGCATTTCCGCCACCACCTCCTCTCTCGACTCCTTAGTTATCTTCAAGAACTTGGCGGCATATTCCGTCCCCGTGCTTTTTTCTTTGACTTTCTTCACAACGCCGAATTTACCCCTGGGGAAGGCAACAAACGTTATGTACCTTTTTACCCTTGGGAGATGATAAATCGTTAATTGCATGGGGATTATAAAATGCCTATATATCCCTGGAGAACGGCAAAAACGTTATTTACTCGTGGGGGTATTGCGATGTATCTGTAGAAAGAAGAAGGCGAAGGCGATCCCCTTTAGGGGTGTCTGGGGGCATGTACCCCCAGAAAAGTTTTAAAAATGAGGTCCTCGGAAATGGGATTTGAGGCGTTCAGAGGCCAAGTCAGCGTGTTATAACGTACTCGACGAAATCAGGCTATTGGTACGAAGGTTCACATTTTCCGGAAATGTTCCACTTGAATGTTTGACACGAGAGAAGAAGATTCGGTAACTTTACACAGTCCAGTCTTATGGTAATTATCAAGTTGGATGGACAGAAAAAATACATGCTTCTTATTTTCTTTGCAACCGAAATTTCTCCAGTGTTTGAAAAACCGCATAATAACCGAGAGAGGAATAGGGAAACATACTTTCCAAGCTCCTTCTGAGAGATGTACGCGTCATCAAATTTCTTGTCCGTTCGCAGGTGCACTGCATCTCGTACAGGGAGGTCAAGGTCTTTGCTCTCTACGTCACTGTCGCCATCTCCATCATCTTGGTTGAGTGAGAAAGGAGAACAACAAAAGGGTGTTACTACATGTGGAGGCGCTATAAGCTGTAACAGGTGCCCCTGTGGATAAAGCCCTAGGTGGTCTGTGGTTAAAACCCTAGTGTGTGACCATTCAAATAAAAGCTATTGAGCAGTACTTTCACGTGATACTGTTTATTATGATATACAAGTTGTTTCCAACTAAAGTCTGTGCATGAAACCCTAGCGTGTGACCATTCAAATAAAAGCTATTGAGCAGTACTTTCATGTGGTATTGTTTCTTATGCTGTACAAGGTGGTTCTAACGTTTAAGTCTGTCGATGAAACCGCGGTGTGTGACCATTCAAATGAAAGCTTTTGAGTATTTCTTTCATGCGGTACTCTCGTACACTGCAGAAGGTGATTCTACATGTTACTCTTACACCTGTGGATGACTTCTAACTGTGTGACCATTCAAATGAAAGCTTTGAAAGTTAACCAGTAATTTCATTTGTTATTGTTTGATATGCTGTACAACATGGTTGTAGCCTTTTTTCACTCTAAAATCTGCGGATAAACCAATAGTGCGTGACCTATCAAACCTAAGTCACTGGGAAACACTCCCATTGTTTTATTTCCCTTTTAACTTGAGCAGTCTTGCCAGTAAATAGGTTAATTACGGTTTCTTATCTGTTATTACATTAGCTTTATTCCTCACCTTTGGCTACGCCTTTATCACCCGCTTTATCGTTACTGTTTTCATTCGCGGCTCCTGCACCTGAAAGCAAAACAATCGTAATCAGATTGATGCTCGAGCGCAGCTGAAATTGTCTGCTTTCTTTGGCTTTGTGTTTACCAAGCTTTTTACTCGTTAGGAAAAGTATGTTGTGACCTTTCCGCCTTTCCGTGACCTTAACATAAATTCTCCCAGACAGCAATAGAACAGACCAAAATGAGTAAGAAGAATTTGTATTTTGACACAGGCAACATCATTACCTTCAACAGTGAGAGTCACTGCACACTTATCCTCCCCAAAGTCGTTTTTCACCACACAAGAGTACTCCCCTTCGTCGGCCTTTTCGACATTTTCAATCTCGAGTTCGGAGAAGTCTTCGGCGGTTTCCACGAGCACACGACCTTCGTCCTTCAGTTGCGTTTTGCCGTGAAACCAGGTCCCGGATGGGATGGGATTTCCGGATATTTCACACTTGAACGAGACCACATCCCCAACGCGGGCAGTCTGGGACTTCGGCGCTTTTTCGATTTTCGCTGGAGCTAGACGAAGACAAGAGAAGCTGTCAGAGATTTGAAAGAAAAATGCGCTTTTTCGTTTCTAGAGCCAGCTACCGCACCGGTTGCCTCGCAATTGATACTATCGCTATAGTATCAATTGACGATCCGTTATGAATCCCACTTTGTGGTCCATAGTCTGATGTTGCTATGTTTAAAAGAATTCTGTTTTTTTTTCTTAAGCCCCCATATCAAAAACATGACACAGTGTTTCATCACAAATACAAAGAAATCGTTTGCAAACAGTTTTCTGCCGCGTTGACATAAATCATATTTAAATTTAAATTAATTGAAACACGATAATCTCTAAAAACGTATAACATGTACTTGAAGCGACAAATAAACTTAATAAAGTTCAATACACCACTTCTACTTGACTGCACTCTCTCGATCAATGAAAAACTTGTTTTCTGAAGAAGGTCAGGAATTACCTCTGAAAGTTTTAAATAAAGGCTGACTGATTCGATGATTGATGAGTTATCTTTACGCAATAATCTCGAGTATCTCCCTGAAAAATGTATTGATAAGTATTTCATCTATATATGGCGATCTCTCGTCAGTTATTTAAATGAATTGCCAGTACAATCGTCTATAATTGTCCCACCAAATGGCATACAAACAATGCCCGTATTTAGAGAACAAACTCATTCATATTGCGACCAGCCAGCTCTAGAGATGAGAGAAACTTTCCGAGGTCAACCAAGTGAAATATTTCACTATCGCATAACACGAGAAGAATTTGAAAAAAAAAACGTTTTAATTTTTTAAATGAAAGTGAGCCCAATTTGATGTTCTGAAACGCAGAAATTTGACAACGAAAATGTCAGAGGTTGACAAAATACTATACTGGTCTATCAAAGCCATAAATATAATTTTGTCAGTATCGACCTGGCGTTGCCCGCTACTGACAGAATTGTAGCGTTGCACCTTATAAGGATTAACTTAACTACAACAGACTGTAAGTTCGAGTTAAAAAAACAAAACTTCCGCCAACATTATTCCTGGTACTCTAAGAAACCTGTTTTCTTTATTAAGTCTTCAGGGTGCACAATGGACAAGGAAAAAAGAGGTTTGAGATTCTGTAGTCCATACGAAAATCATTACATATTCTTTAACATTAAGGAACGCAAAATCCGTTAACAACATCAGCAATGTTCACGAATTACACTGAAGCGGAGAATATTTGGATTTTACACGATAGAATATAGCAAGCAGAAAATTATCACCAATACTACTTCCAAACGGTGAAAAGATCGGAGTAAAACAGAGAGAGAAACTGAATAATATTCCCAAAAGAATAAAAGCACACCCACAGAAAAGCTAATTGTCCAGTACTTTGGAGCAGATGAGGCAAACAAATTGATCAGTTGCCACTAGAGGTGTACAGGTCTGTTGTCTAGTTCTATGAATACTTCACTAATGGACGATGTATAACGCCCACAAATATCAGCAGCCTCGCTAAGATTGCTCCACTATCGAAGATTACCATAGAGGTCTGGAGACCCGAAGGCTTAACGTAGATTTTTTTAAAGTCACATTCGATATTTTGTCTCGGCGCAGTTCGGAATGGAGCCTTCGACATTCAAGTCTCGACGCTGTGCAAACCGGGTAGCACAGAATAAAATATATCCCTTTGAAAAAAACGAGCTGTCACTTCGTTGCACCAACCAAGATGAAACTGTTACAGACTGGGCACGTTCACAGGGTCTCCTGCGCGGAATACGAGCAACAGATGTACCTGTAGCTTTGTTCCCTGCACGCGAGTACAGCAGGAAAAGTGACCTCGTCGCGTAACGGCTATTAGATTTACAGCAGGATTCTCAAATGACAGTCTAAGAACTTACTTTTTTTGGACGGCATCCTCTCCAAATGAGGCAGACTTCGGATAAATAACAACAGCGAAAACAAGAAACCCTTTGCTTGAAACAGTGCTATCTACCAGAGAGATTCTGACCTATTGATCACGGTGCGTTTTTTTATTTATTTTGATAGCTTGGTTTATGAATCTAAATGGCTCCGGAGAAAGTGCAGGGCAGATAACAAAACAAATATCTATACCACCTTTTTAAATTAACATGTCACGCAAGCACGAAATCAACAACGCAGGTCTGTTTCGCAAATATTAGTAAATATCACTCGTATCTTGCTTATATCATGGTAAATAAGAGCAGAGTACGCGAATGGTGGAAATACCAAGGTTATCTCATTCAGTCATTGTTCAAGAGTTAGAATATAAGAATTCAGTAAAATTAAGTGCTTCTCATTTGCTAGACATCTCTCAGATTCAACACCAGAGAGGTCAAAATGAAAGTACAGGCTGTTCATGGAAAATGCGTTTTGCAAAGTGGACAATGCCATCCGAGAAATGCCAACAAGCTGAAAGACATTTGACTCAGGAACTATTATGCTAACAAAATGAGGGGGCTAGAAATTGTTTTAAGTGGTACAGTAGCCGTCACTCTAGAGATTGAAAGTTATCTCGGAGAGCATCAGCATTCCTTTTCAGGGTGGTGCGATAACTGCGTATCTGGCGCGCGCCGAAATGCAGAAAGCTGATCCTTACAGCGTAAAGTTACGCTGATTACATTCTAAATCCCGCCAGACCGCACATTAAACGATGAACGGTACAAATAACATTAAGCTGTTTGACAAGTGTTCAAAAAATGAAGAAATAATGGGTAAATCGATAAATACATTAAAATGCAGGCTCCCTGCGGACCAAGTGAACCTAACATTCACGAAAGCTCGTAGGAAAAACGCTGTGCATCCGAAATGCAAACCTTTGTAATCTCGGCGCTGACCGCAAAAACGCAACATCACTAATAATTTAGCTAAAAAATCTCTGTGATGGCAGAAAATGGTCCACTTACACAAACGACGACATAGCTTAAAAACACAGCTCTGTCTTAAAAGTCTAAACAGCTTTTTAAGCGTCAAAACAAAGCAAAGCTTTCCTGCAGCGAGAAAACAAGAGATTTCGGTCGAGTTAAACGAACCATTTATCGACGCTATGATTAATGGCTTAGGAAAACGAATACATGAACACCGTAGTACACATAGGCAAGGTCTAGACCAAAATCGTTCTAAGAATTCAAAACGGTGACACAGAGTTTATCGATCGCGTACAACAGACCAATCTTAACATCGTCTGTGACTGAAACTTTCACCTCACTTGTCCACAATGTAAACTGATTTGCAAGTCAAAGTTAAAAATAACTCCACAACATTCTTGGGACACTATTTGTACTTTAAATGATTATTCGTCGTTTAGACTGTCTCAAACTTCCATTACATCACATTGCATCCGACAGGACATGATTTACCCCCACTTCGCGGTCAACCGCACTAAGCAGGAACAACAACAAAAAACATATTTTTCGCGGACTATCTTACCGTTTACTATGAGCTCAGCAGAAGTGGTTGCTGTCCCATTTTCGTTCGTCGCAGTGCATTTGTACTCGCCTTCGTCTTCGGCACTTGTCTCTGAAATTTTCAACGTAACCAGATCACCTCTGGTTAGAAAATCGAACCTTCCTCCTTTCTTAATCTTGTCGCCATCGACAGACCATTCGATATCCGGGACGGGATCTCCTTCCACTCGGCAACGGAGCTTGGCGGGTTGGCCGACACAGACTTCTACATCTTCCAGTTCCTCCGTGAACTTCGGTTGAGCTGCGGGTCAAAGCACTATTTATTAGATGACAAACTTTATTTGATAACACTCGCAAACAAACTGTAAACTGCGATCGCGATAGCAAAGTTTGTTTACAGAACGACAAGAATGCGAATGATAGCTGAAGGATTCGAATTTAGCGCAGATGTCTTTCACAAATTATTACTTTAGCCGAGAATAATGTTTCAAACTGGTGTTGCCAAAATTGGATACAATACTAGCAAAGAGCATGCAAGCTTGATGCAAATTTTAAGGCTGAAGTAACACGAAGATCTGTTGAAATTTGACTAGCTGCATCTAACTACCTACAGAAATCGTGAACAAGCTATCGAAGATCATAAAGTGTAGTTCGCTATACCTCTTCGCCGTCTAGATCGTCCCTCGCTTCGCTCGTTCGTGGCCTGATCGCGAATTCGCGATGTCCTCTCGTGTGAACGACTTCCAGTAGTTGTCGAAGACCCATAGGTCCGAGACGAAGAGATATTTGATCGCGAAGACATTTCAAAATCAGTTCACGCTGATAACAAGTGATCTATAGTCCGAAATAATCAACTATGCGGTTCTTAATAGCACACTTCGCATCAAATAACACCCTCAGGAATAATACAGTATAAATATATAATTTCCAGCGATGAACGATTTGAATTCCTTTGCATAAATCACTTGCAGATGGAAGGAACATTTACATAATTAATATTCTCTCTAATTAGGAAGCAACGAAACGCGACCGACGAACAACGGCGCTAACAACATAAACTATTCTTTTCAAAAAGATGTTTTACATTGCCTAAAACCACTGCCAAATTTTCACTGAAAAGCAGGACCAGTTGAAATCGTTTACATAACGTTTTGCCTCGTTATTTTCCGCTGTTCCAAAGCCATCCACCGTTACCGTGAAATTGCAAGAGCGAAATTCGATTTGAGGTTCTATAATCTTCTTAAAACATAATTATGTAGCATTTCAAATAGAGATGAAATTATCAAAATGCAATGTAATTAAATGGTAAAAAGAGATTATCAGGTTTTAAATTATGCATTTGTAATCTTTTAACAAAGAGCTCTCTGACGAGCGTGACTGGAATAAAGAAAAGAAATTAAAATGGATTTGATTCTATTAAGAAACTCTAAATTTAAATGAATCGTGTTTATTCATGGACATCCACAATAATATTTTGAAGGTGCGGGGGTCGAAGTTATCCTTGGGAAGTCTGCGAGCTATTGCTCTGTCACGGTCTATAAGTAATCTTTCGCGATGTACAAAATCACTGCCTTCAATTCTTTAAAGAACAACTCACTAACGCAGAGAAGCGCGTAAGAGATACTACTAAACAAAAACAGATCAAGGATGGCCAAGATCGAGAGAGATTAACGTGGATTACAAGGGCGCCATGCGTGACGAATCTCCATTGACAAACTGCTGTGTCAAAAACACAAACCACAATTTAGATCACACAAGGCGAGGCAAAAACCTAAATTAAAAATTAATTTTTTTTTGAAACTCGATAAGTACTGACTTTTATGGTATAAAACGCTAGTAGCACTATCAAGAGATTATTGTGTTTCTTATACCGCACAAGGTGATTCTAACTTCTAAGTCTGTGAATGTAACCTTAGTGTGTGATCATTCAAATGAAAGCCACGGAGCAGTATTTTCGTGTGGTACTGTTTTTGTACTGTCTGTGGATGAAACCCTGGTGTGTAACCATTTAAATGAATTCTACTGAGCAGTATTTTCGTGTGGTACTGTTTTTGTACTGTCTGTGGATGAAACCCTAGTGTGTGACCATTCAAATGAAAGCTACTGAGAAGTACTTTCATGTGGTGCTGTTTATTGTGCTGTACAAGGTGGTTCTAACTTTTTAAGTCTGTGGATGAAACCCTAGTGTGTGACCATTCAAATGAAAGCTATTGAGCAGTAATTTCATGTGTCACTGTTTATTGTGCTGTACAAGGTGGTTCTAACTTTTAAGTCTGTGGATGAAACCCTAGTGTGTGACCATTCAAATGAAAGCTATTGAGCAGTAATTTCATGTGTCACTGTTTGTTATGCTGTGCAACAAGGTGGTTATAACTGTAAAGTGACCATGACATAAAAAATAACTGCTGCGTATTTGACAGGATTTTCAAAATACAGAAGAATGGCATTTTCCTTTTTGGAATATCTTTAATCGACGGTTTTGTATTATGCAAATTAGGAAAGTGATGACGTCACGAGGTTTGCAACTAAACTGGTAAAATACTGAATAAAGAAAATCTCTGGAAAAATTACAGCATCAAACTTGGCACCAGAAATGTTCATCACAAAAGAAACAAAACGAGTACTGAGTAGCGCTTATTATGCTGTTCAAGTTCTAATTTTCAAGTCTGTAGATGAAACCCAATTCTGTAACCTTTCAAATGAAAGCTACTGACCAGTTCTTCCATATGGTACTGTTTATTATGCTGTACAAGGTGGTTCTAACTTGTAAGTCTGTGGATGAAACCCCAGTGTGTGACCATTCAAATGAAAGCTGTTGAGCAGTACTTTCATATGGTACTGTATATTATGATGTACAAGGTGGTTCTAATTTTTAAGTCTGTGGATAAAAACTAAGTGTGTGGCCAGTTAATTTTATGTGGTGCGCGCGAGGAACGACAAAACGCGGGTATTCTTCCTCTCGTGCGTTCGTTCGCGTACAATTCGACAGACAAAGAAAATGGAAGAACTACTTGTCTTCTCAGTAAGGCATGTAAACAATAGTTATGGTACAAACGCTGATATACCTTCTCCCGTGTCTTTAAGCCTCTGTAGTTCCGGCTCAGATGCTTCAGAGCTCAGATCTTGAAGGATATCATCATCTAACCCAGCCTCCAGCTCTTCTTGGACCTCTGTACTGGGGATCTGATCTTCCAAACCTCTTTCAAGCAACCAGCTTCCTGGAACCCAACCCTCCTTGGTTTCACCGTCTTTGACCGTCTGAACGAAGTAAAGATCTCGGCCCGAGCGGAGAACGCGGACTTGCTCTCCACGGCCAATAACTCGCTCATGCGTTTCTCGTTCCAGTGTTTCCTCGGACAAGCGGTAGGTGCCTCCAAGTTGTATGTTCTAAAGACAAAGGTTAAAGAGGACACAATGAGCTACAACAAGGCACGATAGGCGTATAAGCCTAACTTAACTGAACGCAGTGAAAGGTAAGGCAGGGGACATATCGAGTTGGTCTCTACCGTATATTAGTCCTTCACGTCAAAGATAAAGGTTATAATCCCTCAGCGGACACCGATCTAAGATGGACGACCTCTTAAGGTGTAGATACCTCCAAGGCAGATACCCTCTGCAATGCGAACGCTCCAGAAAGGTTCAGATATGATCAGGCTCCTTAGTAAGGGAATAGGACGCTGCCTTGCTGTGCTCCCCTCGCCAATTTTCGTTTGGTCCTGTACCTCATTCAGGAGCCCATTCACTGGCTACTGTCTGAAAACATCTCTCCGTGATGGACACTTCTCTTAGGTGGACCCCTCCATTAAGTGGACTCTCTCATCTCTAACAACTTTTCACAACTTTTTATGATTTTGGTTAATTTCTGAAGAATCGCAGAAGTGACTAGCAGAATATAGTATGCTCCTCTCCCACGACCCCACTAAAAAGACTTCACTACAGAACTAACACCTTAATATGATTAAAACATACCAGGCCCATAGGTTCGGGGGAGTCTGGTGGCGTGATAGCCACATATTGCTTCTCTACCTCAGCGATCAAGCGCGAGTACGACAGACTGGTAAGAGTTTCTTTGACAGTCGTCACCAGGTTCGTCTCTGTCGATGTAGCACTGGGCACTTCGACCGAGAGTTCACCGAATACAAGAGATGGTGCAACAGCGGTGATGGGCGATTCTGTTAGAAGAAAAGGACACGCTGACGCAATGAAACATGATGACTATTAAAGGAGCTCAACCACGGTATTTTCTGCGAGACCAGTTGTTGCAACGGTCCTGAAAAGTAGATCTTGGCGATAATTTCTGTAATGTTTGCAGCAAACTTGTTTACAACGAGTGCGTCAATTGCAATAATTCAGGCAAGTCATTTGCCAACTCCGAAAAAAAGCTGCATAAAATTGTAACCATAATACTCACTGTGCATTAGGAAGACAAAACTAATGAAGGCACGTGATTGTACGCTGTAACTTACCTTCGTTTAAATTGAGCAGCCGTTTGATCTCTCGAACCCAGGCTTGCTTAGACCACTCGGTCTTGGTCTGGAAAATAACAATGGTGAAGAAAATGAAGGGTAGTATTATACTTAAGTAATCCCAAGGAACATTCAATCACGAGATGTTGGCTGCTTATTGTTACGTGAACTTAGATACGTTTCTGCTTCATATTTAGTAGCAATTTTTAATTGAAATCCTAACATAGGCATTTGCAAGAGTTTATTTCTTCTGAAATTACTTTTACAGATAGTAATGTCACAGAATGCCACAGGTTGAGGGCATAAGTTCACCAGTAATCTTAGCTAATTTCAAGTGTTACATTCTGCATGTAAATAAAGTAAAATTATGGGTATTGTTTAGATATTGTTCCAATTCAACCTAAATAACACCTCAGACTTGGTAGAGAGTTTTGAAGGCGCTAAACGGATGCCATCTTTTTCGATGCCCTACAACACCGACATACGCTCCCTCCCTCCAGACCCTGGTAATATTTTTCCAGTCTCGTTCTCTTACCTCGAAGGTGTGAAGCACGAGAGCACTGGTCATGGACGTACCAACCCACACCATAAACTGGCGCGGTTCACCTTCGACATTCTCTGTCAGGCCAACATTTCCACTTGTCAACTGCAACACAACCAATCCACACCAAACCATTACATACGCACTGACATGAGTTTTAACAGACCTAGTACATATCTATTTCCACTACAATGTTTTGATTTTGTAGAACCTATACTCAACAAATGGCAGGAGCGCATTGGGAGGTAAGGAAGACAAACGGTGACGAGGATGGAAATAGATTGCAATATGGACTAAGTTGAGAATGAAGGTAGAGATCATTACTAAATAACAGAAACTCTACAATAATGGTTTGATTTTGTAGAACAGAACTGGACAAATAACAGGAACCCATCAGGAAGTGAGGAGGACTAGCGATGGCAAGGATGGAAAAGGATTGCAATCTGGACAAAATTGAGAATGGTGGCAGAAATCATAGCTAGATCTAACGAAACCCAACAATAATGGTGTGACTTTGTGAACAATACTGAAAAAATGACAGAAACCCATTAGGAAGTGACGATGACTAGGGATGAGGAGGATGGAAATGGATCGCAATGTGAACATGTTGACAACGGAGGAAGAAATCATAGCTAGATAACAGAAAACGCTACAATAATGGTTTGATTTTGTAGAAAAGAACTGGACAAGTGACAGGAAGCCATTAGCAATTGATGATGAGTAATAATGACGAGGATATAAAAGGATTGTAATATGGACACTAAAACAAGCTTTCACAGGACAACGAATTTCATACCTTCAGCATGTTTTTAAAGACGAACTTCCTTCCACCTTCTTTTCTCTTGGTGTTCACGATTCCTTTCTCAAACAAAAACAGATCGCGTTCTTTTCCTTTCCCACGTGCTTTCTCCTCCCAGAATAACACCAGCTCCTGCAAATCAATAAAAGGTACAACTTGAATACACTAAGGAGAGGCTGGAAGAGGTTTCTAGAAATCTCACTACGCTATTGTAATGTATTTTTCTACAAGTTGTGCAAAAAATGCTACTTGTCCATATGCCTCACCTGACGGATAAGTCTTCCAAGATCTGCAAGTGGAACCTCACCCTGCCGGTAAATAAGTAAACAAACAAATAAGCAAGTAGTCAAGCATGGTAGGTAGGTTGGTCCATCCGTCAGTCAAGTAAAAACTCGCCAGACAGTCAGTCCTTTAAGTAAAACAACAGGCCGAAAGAACACCCGAGACAAATAGATCAAAAGAGACATGATCTTTACACAGACTAACCACTCAAGCCCAAGAAAACTAGGTAACGGTGGCTAAATCAAACCCTGTATCGTATCGACTCGAATACTTACGTTGTATCCTTCAATATGGAACTTCTGAGCTGCTTCATCAGCTCGCCGGGAGATACTGGACAGGAATTCAAGCACCGTCTGTAAAGAGAGTGGCAGGATATTGAGATTAAACAACAATGACTGGCAACAGTGTGTCTTTATAAAGATTATCAGGAGATGACAATTACTGCCATGTATTTGGAACAGCCTGTTTGTGGATATATACGCAGACTGACATCTGAAGGCGGGCGGAGTTATGACTGATAAAGAGGAAATCTGTGAAAAGATCTAGTGGGTTGTACTTTACTACATAATGTTCCTACCTCGAAGTCGGTGGGATTCAGATTTGCACGCACTGTGAACTTGAGCAATTCCTTCGGAAAAGAAGAGAAAAACAAAAGGATCTTCAGTTAGAAAAATCTGCGCGAGTTCAAATTCTCTTTATGTATGAGTGGACAATAAAACAACACAGGCCAGATGTCCCTTGCAGTTGGAGTTTATCCCAGATTCCGTGGCACGGAGCGAGTATTCCCGCTGAAAACAAACAAATATAAATGCGCACCATAACGAGAACTAAGCGACTTATTGAAATTGGAAAAAAATTGAAGAGCCGCGAACAACTCAGTAAACGGAGAGTCACTCCAGGTACTATCATTACAAGAGAACTGTTTAGTTTCCCCAACCTGGAGGTGCAAGATGTATTCATTCAGCCGCTGCGATGGTTTCTTTAGATAATCAGACAGGGAATTCTCGTCTTTCATGTCTTCTTTGAACTCCTGTTTAATAAACAAAGATTTCACAGTTATTAACTATTTTAAAAACCAATCCGATGCTTAAAGTGCAACTAACCCCTAAAATTATTTTTCCTTTAACAAAATCTACTAGTTTTCCCAATTACTTCAGCGAAAAAATTATCTTGATTGATAAAATCCCCGCGTTTCTACAGGCGTTTAAAGTTGTAATTTCTGTTCCCACGACCGAGCAAAATGGAATCTGGGTCGGGCTTCTAGTGACGTCATCGAAGGAGCTGGGCTCAAAGAACTCAAGAGACTTTGACTGGGCTTCGAGCCCTGTGAAAACGTAGTTGGGGTATTTGTGCCTCATATTTTATCAAAAATGGACAAGACTTTTAAGTGAAAGAACTGTATCATCTAGCAACACAATTCGGAGTCTAGCTACGATTCGGACGGCTACGATGTAAACATTTTTTTGCATTTCGAAGCGCGGGTCGCCGAGCCCGCCACATCGACAATTTGCCGGGTCATTTGGCTTATAAAGTTTAAAATAATGGCGAAGAGTTATAAAGATGTCAATGAACACGAAGAGTGGAACTTTGACTTTACAGAACTTGTAGAATTTGGAGTGTCAAAACATTTCTAGATTCAAAAATTCGTCTTTTCGCTCCGTATGTATGCATAGTCAATTAGTGCATTCGAACATAAACATTGCAAGCTACACAAATGGGCATATTTCGTACTGGTAATGGAAATTCCTTTGACAAGATCTTGACAAAAGGTTCAGTATAGTGTCAGATAAATGAATACATTTCTCCCGGCTTCACTGTTCTTTTGTTTGAACAGCCCTTTTAATGTAAGTGGAGAACTCTCAGGTTATTAATTAATAGCGTATTACTAACCCGATTTAGTTTGCGTTTCGGTTGACAACAAGCGCATCCTCTTTCAGCGCGACAATCTCAGTCGGAAGAGTCGAATCTACATGTAAATGGTTTGTCTTACTTTCCTTATATACTCATCAATGCTTGATTCGTTTTAAGTTTGTAATTGAGATATATTTCGTTGCTCAAGCAACAAAACAATTGTGTATGCGGAAGGGCCTTTGAGAAACTCGGCCGGATTATCCACATCGCGCGTGTGGTTGTATATAAAATCCACAAAATACATACCTACATGTAGTTTAGCAGTTCGAAGCTTCACTAATCTTAATCTCCTCGTTGTAGGACGTAAGTTCGCTTACTGTTCGTTTTGGAAACTCTCTATTTCAAGGACAAAAACTCGAATGCGTTTAATTTGCCGTATAATTTTCTCACCTAGATTCCATTATTTTGGTCTGGGACTCAAGGGATCGTTTGAATTGACTAGGCGTATGGCTCCAAGCTTACCCCAAATTCGTGTCATATCTAGATCTATCTGCCTTGGCAATGTCGAGCTTTGCACTAGAAGCTAGAGAAGAATATACAGGCCATGAAAATCTCTAGGTGTTTACAGTAGCGGCGAAACCGAGTTCGATAAACTCCTCGATGGCTTACTCTTTCGGTCCGACCAAGTCAGCCCACTTCTTCCGTCTTTCTCTCGCTTCTGGACGAGTGCCATCGAGATAGAGGTATTGAATGAAGAAGAATACTCTCTCCTAAGCTTTTTGTAATGCTACTGCCTCCAACAACACATCTTCCTTGCATTTTGCAACGATTTTAAATCACATTATCGCATGTTCGCATATGTCGTTCTCAGAACCAAAACATTGTTACTCCTGCGATGACGTCACGAGCAAACTCGTCCCATTCTCCGCTATTCCTCGGTCGTGGGATATGGAAAGGCCAATTTTACGAACTTTGAAAATTCATAGAAAATTAACGAAAATAGCTAGAACGATAATTTTTTCGCAGTGGTGATCAGGAAAACAAGGAGATTTATATAAGCGAGAAACAATTTTGGGGGTTAGTTGCACTTTAACAATTCGTTAGGGACTAAATAAGTAAACAAGCAGTGTGATTAGTGCTTGACTAGCATCTAATGGGTAATGTCCCTCTACCAGTAAACACCTTTCCAAAACACATTTGGGTCGTAAAACAACAAACGCAAACGTAAATACAGCTACATTTTTTCACTACAGTAGTCATAGGACACTCTCCATTCGAATATTTTTCTTAAGGAAAATTCCAATGATTCCCCCACCCCCCGGACTTCCTGGAATTTTCGGTTGAATGGGTCGCTTTTCGGAAATCGACAATTTCCTGATTTTCTGGAAACTTTCCCAGGAAATTTCTGTAACATTTGACCCCGTTGTGAAATTCTCGGAATTTTTGGTTGATTGGAACGCGCTCATAGAAACAAACAGTTAGAAACAAATCATGAGTCACGCCACTAAGTTTTTTATGTCCACTCAAATGAAAGAGGCAGATGACTACACTCTCGTATTATGCTGTTAAAGGTGGTTTAAACTCATGTAAGTATGTTGCGGACGGTCAAATAAACTAGACTAAGAGACATAAAAGCACGCTCTAAAATATTACTCACCGTCCAAAATTCGTGCGCGACTTCGTTTTCCAGTTTCTCACTGGCAAGCGATCTACCCTCAAGGAACTTGACGTACATCTCAAATTTGGGTTTCTAGAAAAAGAAAATGACAGTATATGTTAAGCGCAAAAGCAGCTAAAACGACAGAGGATCAACGTGAAAGCATCATATCAAGGCTGTACGAATATCGTAAGACCTTTGTAATAAACAAAGAGAAGAGATTCCTCTACAGATGCAAGAATATTTCTTTCAGAGTTAGTACTGTAGTATTTTCATTTCTACTAATATACAACGTCATTTATCACTTACGTGTCTCAGAATAACCTTTGGTACTTCATCTGGGTTCTTTGCGCATGCCTCTAGTTCATGTAAGAATTGCCTGGGGAAAAAACACAAAGCAATGTAGACTTTTAGAGATCGCCACAAACAGACAACTACATATACTGTATTACAATAACAGCGCGGAGATTCTTGCGTTTTTTTTTTCCGCGGTTGAGTCGCAAAGTATAATCATACATATTACAGTCGTGCTGTGGTCGTCACACGATCGCTTCCTAGTCATACACCTCGTAGGACCGAGGTATCACAATCGTACTCTTATCGTTATACCACCGCTTTGTAGGCGTACACCTCGTAGGACCGAGGTCGCACCGCAAGCTCGCTTTGACCTTTACCTTGTGTGAAAGCCGTAGATATCCTTTATGTTGGAAAACACGACATCCTTTTGTTCAACAACCTCATCGAGGATGTCTTCGGCCTCGAGCTCGGATAAGTGACTCTGTGTAGAAAGATAAATGACAATTCGGTCAATCAGTAAAGCTCTTCCGTGGGTGGGTTCACGATTCGTAAGCAAAGCTATGTTTGTTACAAACCAGTACTCAGGGCTCGCAGTTGAACTTTTAGTCCACTTGCAAGGTTTTGTTAGTAAAATGTTTTTCCACTAACAAACTGGTGAGAGTTCGAACATCTTTCTCCAAATGGTTGGGAGACATGGATGATTCTAACTCGCAAACATTTGCTAGTGGATATTTTTCCCACTCACAGATTATCAAATCACTCGCATTTTGCGAGTTTCCGGAGCGTCAATTTCGAGCCCTGAGAACTCAGTGCTCTTGTTACCTACGTTTAGCAACGGTCTGTCACAGCTTGCCGAAGCTTCACAATATGTCAAGGCACCGAAACAATTTGTGCGTGCGCACAGCACAACACAAGGGGCCAGAATAGGAAAATGGAAACCTTAAGGAGCTACTACGTATCTTGAAAAGTTTAGCCTCATTTGTAATCCGTGTCAATCTTCTCCATCCTTAACCATCCTTGTTCGTTTATGGTTTACTATGATCTCTTTGGTGTTTTTCTATCTTAGTAGACTGCCATTTTCAGGTTTCCTTCAATGGAAAGGCAATTTTGTACGAGGCCAAAGTAACTCAAAATACCGTGACTAAGCTTCTATAAGATCACTGCAATGCTCACATAAAACGAGAATACACAGAAAGACGTGTTTTCATTGCCTTGTGAGCGCATAATAGCAATACTTCAGCAAATTTCTTACCTCAACAACTGTGCGGAGATCATTCACATATTGTCGCTCAGATTCGATCAACTCGTTCAACACGAATCTACGGGGAAAAAAACACGAGTTAGTGATTTCGCCTTGGGTCTGAATGAAAATATTTACTGTAAAATTATAGAATCAACAACAAACGTCAACCATTTAAACCAAAAAGGAACAATGGAGAACTAAAAAGCCACTGTTAGGCGATGATTTGGTTCATTTATTATATTAACCTGAGGAAATTTTGATTGTTTGAGTTTGTTGGGACACTTACTCTCGTTGATGGAGTGCCTCCCTTTCTTTGCCTTTAGCAGTTTTCGGAGCCTTCTTCACATCCTCCTCCGGGGCCCTGATGATAAAGAACCGCGGCAACCACCCGACTGCACCATTGGTAATCACACAGACCATTGAACTCTCCGAGCCTATGTTGTCAAGGATCTCTATCTTGTCTCCTTCATTCGCGGACACTTCACCAGGGGCCTTGGGTTTGTAGTTGGTGATGCACACAAACTTTTCTTTCTCTCCCTGCAAAACCAAACCAAATGTTTGAAAAGGTCGATGAGAAGGACATACAAGTTGAGATTCAAAATGGAAGGGAAAAGTATACGTTTTTACAGTGTTGTCCTAAAGAACACGAATGGACTTACTTGCATAGGAATGTCTGCAGTTTCATCTCTGAAAATAAATAAACAAATAATAATAATAATGGTATGAGAATGAGTGTAATTTTATGCCAGTGAATATATAAAAGATTATATATTTGAACTGCAGAGAACTGAGATATGAAGACATGATTGATCATCGCAGTTATACACACAACTGTTGTGAATCCTGTTCAGGCTTGAATTTTTTTCAGGCTTTAATTTCACAACTGCTTAAGTTGTGTGTGTAACTGCGATAATCAATCCGTCTAATTTTAATTGTTGAGCAAGGGCATTTGAAAAACCCGATCACATGACATTGCGCGAAGAAGCACGTGTTAAAATTACTGTAGTAAGCGCGTCAATCTTGAGTGGCTAAGGCCTAGTCTACACTTTCCCAAAGTAATTAGAAAAAGTAGCTTTATTTCTACGGTTAGGCCTACCGTCCACACTAATCCGTCACAAAAACGGAGCTTTTAGGAAACGATTTCAAACCGGAGGAATTTGAAAAACGCCGGCTTTGGGTTTTAGTGTGGACGGAAAACAGTTTGAAAACGGAGCTTTTCGAAAAGCGATGACATCCGGATGATAATGCGACTTCCCTGCCCGAACTTTCCTCAAACACAAATCCAAAATTAAAGGCGATTGTTGCGTTTATAAATTTCTCCGGCGTAGTGTGGATGGAAAACATTTGATGCGTTTACAGTGTAGTGTGATGTTTCGAAACATTAAACTATTTTTGGCGCGATTTGAGCTCAGTAAAGTCTTTCTTACCCGTCGTCGTCTTTCTTCAGGCACGTGTGACGTACAAATCCGATCTCTGAACCACGTGACACTCTTCTGACCAACCAGAACTCAGGTCTACTAGTATCCAGTACTTCCACCTTATCGCCCTTCTTGAGGAATTTGTTTCCAGTTTCCTCCGAAAAGAAGTCTTCTATGGCCGTGTACAGCTTGAGCGTGAGGACCTGAGAACGGACGTTAAAGGAAATGTAACAACAACACACATGGCTGCCACAGATATCACTTATCAAAATTCCCTGACTTTTCCCGCATAAAAATAAAATTTCCCTGACCAAATTAATACAAAATGCCAGAGCTAGTAGCAGCTTCTTGTGTTAACTAACAGCCGTCCTTTCTACTAGTTCATTAAGACTGATAAGTTTTCAATAAATTTTATTTCTTCATTAAGTAAAAATATCGTTGTGATCACAGTGACCCCAACAGTTTCATTCAGCCTTTAATGGTATTAAATCAGCTGCATTAAATTATTTCAATTTTCCCTGACTTTTCTTCAAAATGTCAATTTTCCCTGACTCAAAATATAATTCCCTGACGGGTTTCCCTGAGCTTGAAGAATTTATTTCCCTGACCATTTCCTGACCTGTGGCTACCATGGCACAAGAAAATCCCTGAAAAGAACCTTTAGGGCACGTAGTGTAGCTTGAAATTTCACGCATAACAAAACAAAAATGTTACCTCCTCCACTCTTGATAGCCCTGAACTTTTGCGAGGAGGTTTTCCACTGTAAAGGAGTGGCCTCTCATCCGTTCCTAGAGAAGAAAAGGGAATAAAAATTTTCCTGTACAATCATAAGTGATAATTTCTAAACATGGGAGGGACGCGAGACACATTACTTTTCAATTCTTCCGTTTCATTTGTTTCGATATTATAATTTACTTCAGCCACGTAGCACAAGTTTCGAAAGCGATATCAAACTGAATTTCAATCGAATCCAATCGAACTTAGTCCGTGGATTGATTTCAGCAATCGAACGAAATTGAAGTCACACGAAAATAGTAAGACAATCGAACCCAATAGAACGTTTGATTTCTGAACTATATCGAACTCTATCGTTCGATTTCCGAACGTTCGATTCTCTCTGCCGGGAGTTAAACAGCAGTTTGTTTCAATCACACTAGCCTAGCCATCCCAGGTTAAGTTACGTTTACTCAACTCGCATCACATATCTCCAATAAAGCAAAACTGTTTTAGTTCTACACACCTTCTACAAAGAGATTTGAAGAAGAAGACACCTCTCCGAAGTCATTTTTAGCTACCACTTTGTATTGTCCAGCATCTTCGACCTTGCCTTCAGTTATCAAAATGGAGTACAGGTTTTCTTCTTGGAAAACTTTGATATGCGGGAACTGTTCGTCAGTGATCTCTTCGTCACCTTTGTACCACGTGACTGCCGGTGTTGGCTTTCCACGCACGCGCACATCAAATCTTGCTGCACTGCCGTCTTCGATGGAGCGATCTTTCAACGGAGCTGTGAATGAAGGTGCTTGGCCTCCTTCGGTTTTTAGCGCTGTTGGGATAAAAATGATTGCTACAGGTAAGGAATACCGCAAGCTCGGGTTTACAAGCTTCCTTCTCTGCTACAATGGTTCTAAACTATCAGCTGATATGCAAAATTCTACTGAACACCCGGCCTGCCATTTGGTCAAGTCAGGCTGTCCGTCGCTAGCTCTTTCTTGTGTAGGAGATGTTGTTAACAATGATTATCAGTCACTTCCTCACCTTCAACCGAGAGTTTCGCTTGGCAGGCTACTGAACCGCCCATGTTGGATGCCACGCAACGATACTCGCCCCGGTCCTCCACGGTCACTTTGTTGATCAGCAGTGAGTAGCTCCTGGTGTGCGAATCTTTGATAAACTTCACTCGCGAATCCTCCTTCAGTAACTCACCATGTTTGTACCACGTGACTTCTGGTTCCGGTATGCCCGTTGTCTTGACGGTGAAGTAAACAGTGTCTCCAGCTTTGACGTCACGGTTGCTAAGCTCTTGTTGGAATTCGGGCGCGCAGACGCTGTCACGTGACCTCCGGCGCTCCATCCGGGCATTCATCTTTTCCAGTTGTTCGTCATCTTGGGAGGAAGACTCTGACATTGATTCTTAAACAAAAAAAAGAAGTAAGTGTCACACGTCAACACTATAGTCCTCTTGCTCTCTGAACTAAAAGAAAATGCTCAGCGGATTTCAACTCTTAAACCGTTACTAATATGCCGCAATTTATCGCCAATCAAAAGCTTAGAGCCATGTGTAGTAAAGAGTGTCATCTTTAGCGTAAAAAGGACTTTACCCCATTATAGCATAGCAGACGCTAAAGAAATAATGTCAAGACTTTAAGACATCACTACAATGGGCGAACATCACTAACTTGAAAACGTCTCCATTGTCGCAAATTGAGCTTTAATTTTAATTTTAAGGTGATCTTTCGTGTTCCATCTGAATCTTTTCCAACTCAAAACATCGTCGCTCGTTTACCTTAAGTAAAAACGCTATTCTGATGCATCTTTTCCTAAAAACGGCTTAGTATACGATCTTTACCATTCAACAGGTACTTTGTGTAAAGCATTTCATAAGATAGGGAATATCGAATAAAAGCGCCTGGATGTAAAACATTCATCTCAAAAAGAGTGACAGAAAATGAATTAAATATAGTCAGAAGCATTTCGAGCGTAGCCGTACCTTCTACCAACACCTCAGCCGAACAAGATGCAATGCCCCAGTTATTAAGCAACACACATTTATAGATGCCTTCGTCGTCACAAGTCACTGCCTGAATGTCGAGATTGTGCGCTGTACCGTGCGAAGACTGCATGAACCGAGGCCGTGAGCGGATCAGGTCATTGTCCTTAAACCATTCTATGTTGTCGATGGGTTCTGGACCGGAAGTCACCTAAACAGAAAACAGCGCGTCAGTGAGAAAATTTCTCGCCTCAAAGACAACTTGGCAAATTCAATGACCAAGGCCCAAAGGCGCGGGTTGTTCCCAGTTCTCACGAAAGAACACGAAAGGGTATAACGCCTTAATCAATAATTTGGAAGTTAATTAGTCTTCCAACGTTTACCTGCAACGAGACGTTTTCGCCATCATTGACTTCCATGTTTTCCAGAGGAGTCACTATGGTCGGTTTGGCACCACTTCTTTGTTTGGACGGGAGTTTCGTAACCGGGGAGCCTGGAGCAGCGCCTTCGGCACTTTCAGTGACTTCGACTGATTCTGAAAATCGAGACAAAATTAAGGTGAATATTTATTTAACTTGGAGGTAATTTGCAACATCACAGTTTAAAATCAAAAACCGGGCACTAACCTTCTACTGTAATCTTTGCTTCGCAAGACTGTGTACCAGCCTTGTTAGATATCACGCATTTGTACATCCCTTGATCTGAAGTTTCCACCGGAGAAATCTTCAGCGAACAATGTTCTCCGTCGGACGACATTTTCAAGCGTTTTCCGTACTTTATCGGCTCGTCGTCTTTGAACCAGCGAATCTGCAGTGGTTGGCTGCCAGCGGCTATCACTTCTAGCTGTGCAGTGGAATGCTTCACCACACACAGGTCGCTGCATTCTTGAACAAATTCTGGCGCCATCTGAGAAAGACGGCTGTAAATTCCAATCGGAAAAGAAGATTAACACGAGTACCCAGGTCTGCTCAATTTTCCGTGTACGGAATGGGGCCCAAATTAACCGCGCGTGTTCCAACAAACACACAGCGGTGTATTTATTGTCATAATTAACGCCATTCAAGCTTGAGGACTGGTTCCATTTTACTGTGACTACTGTTTCCACAACCTCGACACCAACTAACTGGAATAGTGACTTACGGAGCCACACAATTTGAAATTTCAGCTTCATTGATTGTATCTTATGCGTTTACAGTAGGTTTTATCAAGGAGCGAAACAGCAAATGAAAACAGCTTTGAAAGTTTGAGCAATTTGAACAATCGATGCTCATTAGTGATCAAATAGATTTTACAACGGTGTAATCGTCAATAAGTGAAAGGAATATCTCAAAACACAACAAAAACAAGCACTTACCCACGGTTCATGACTGTTTGAGGAACTTTGACTTTCTCTGTAAAAATAAAAGTAAACAACACGTCTGTCATTTCTCATACATACTGTACCATGTAACTTCATTAAAATTCAATTTCTAAAACAACTAATTTCATTTCGTAAAGAAGAAGTCTCAATAACTTTCTCGTACCTTCGACAAGAACTTCACAATCAGTAGACACTGAGCCCGCAGCGTTCGTAGCGAAACAGCGGTACACCGCCTCGTCCTTGACTGTCACGTTGAAGATATTGACTGCGTGCATTTCACCAGCGGAAATGATGGTAATATGATGGTCCTCTTTTAAAGCATGATCGTCTTTGAACCACGTGACCTCTGCCTTGCACTCGGCTGGCAATCGGACGTCTAGCGTGAGGTTGTCGCTTTCTTTAACCTGTTTGTCCTGAAGCTCCGACGAGAAAACCGGTTTTGGAACTGCGGGTAAAGAAACGATACAAACCTAACCTTTCAGTACACTTCTTGTCAGGTCGTAATGTTTTAAACAAGACCGGACAAACAAAACCGAACTATTTTAGATTTTTGTAAGACGCTAAATTTTTTCACCTCCTTTAGTTTCTTTCCTTTGTGTTAAACACTTTCCACAAAAAAATGCCGAGGAAAAATAAAAACATATTTTTCTGTTTGTGATATCTTTAAGAATTTTGCGACCCATCAAAACAACCTCCTCCAGGTAATGATCTAACTTCTTCATTCTCGTTCCGTGCTTTACGGAAAATGGATGAATATTGAATAGTTTCTTTACTAACCTGGTTTCGCGGCAGGCTTCGGTTTAGGTGCTGGAGGGGGTGCTCTGAAAACAGAACAAACGATAAGAAATGAAATATAACCAGATATATAATTCCGTTCTGTATTCCGTCCTTGGTAAATAAACCAAATCTAATATATTTGAATTTGGTCAATGACAAAAAAATGGAAATTACGCCTCGAACTAATCATAACTCGAGGCAACAACGTGAAAACGATGGCAGTATAAAAATATTTTGGTTTCCCTTTTCCCTGTGATCGGTTTATAAAAAGCACGTTGTTCTGATCAGTTAGATAGCCTTCGACAAATTCTGGAACCAATTAAACCGGGACATGAGCACATAACCCGGAACCTCCATCTCCTATACTAACCCTGTGAGTCATCCCTTTCCCGTATCATTCTATTTTTAGAAACAGCTCTTGTTGGAGTGTTCACACGACCGCTTTTCAATACCCAATGATACCCGACCATTTTTTGTTACAACAAAGACTGAGATCCCACTTTTGGCCTCTACTTTGCATTGTCTATCTGCAGAAACAAGATATTTCGTGGGAAACCAAGAGATCCTTGCGCCAATTGCAGTTCTAAAAATAGAATGATACGGGAAAAGGTCGACTCTACGTCATAGTACGTATCGAGGCTCCGGGTAATGGGCTCCTGACCGGGGATAATAAAGCTTCGCAGACGCAGGACCGCGCGTAAATGTCTGGGCGTTAATTGTTTCAAAAACGGCCCAAAAGAAGCAAAATCTCTTAGCCATACGAAATAACACTAATATGTGAAGAAACTATGAGCTATATCTTACTTGGCGGGAGGTTCTTCCTTTGCTGGTACCTCATCTTCGGACGTTTCTTCACTTTCTTCCTCGGTCGACTCTTCAAGGCCTGAATCAAATAATGAGAATCAATAGGGGAATCCTTGTTTACAATGTTTGCCTCATTAGCATAAGAAATTCAGTTTCTGATGGAGCTACAAATAAATCAATTCTGAATATTGAAAGGTCATAGTACGGTTAACTCTGCCAGTGAATATGGGCCTGATGTATTGAATACGTTTTGTGAAACACGGGGTTAAAAACTCAAAATTTAACAAAGAATGTATGAGCTCATTAGCGCTTTTGCCATCCAGAAATTTTGCAGTTTTTGGAAGACAATTTCTCCTTGAATATTACACCCAAAGAGCTAAAAATTTCACCATGTATTAAGTTTCACTAGTTCTTTAGCTGCCTGAAGTCAATTCATATCTAACATGTTTCCTTCTTTACGCAAAGCCGTATGCAAATGAGCAAAAACGTAAACAATGACGTAAGCATGACTCCGCCTATAGGTGTCATGAACACATCACTGACTTTAACATGGCCATCTAGTAGTCTAGTTGTATCTTTTACATCCATATTTGCATTTTGCTTTGTTTATTTTCTTGTCGGTTGATAGTTCTAGACGATCTTAGATGTATAGTCGAGATATCCGACGAGATTTCGATTTTTGTGGTCTTCTCGACTTCCTGTCTTCATCAGCATGTCACGTCATCAGCGGAGTCTACTTCGCAAAATCTGTCAGAAACTACAAGCTCAGTCATATCATCATACGGCAGACCGGACATTTCATCTTTCCCTTGGACAGCGTAGGGCTTTTTACTTTAAGAAACTGTGCTACGCGGAATCGAAACAACAAAGGAACCAACCTTCTACTTCGAGCGCTGCAGTGCAAGAAACCTCTCCTTTGATGTTTGATGCTTCACATTTGTACACTCCTTCGTCATCAGCATCCACATCATTCACAAACAGAGAGAACACTCCATCGTCATCTTCGTCAAACCGGAACTTTCGGCCCTCTGCAAGAGGCTTGTCATCCTTTAACCATCGCACTTCCGGTTCAGGGCCTCCGGTGAGTTTGACGTCAAACCGTGCCGCGCTTCCTTCAATGACCTCCGCTTTCTTCATGGTGCGGACGAACTTGGGCGGAGTCGCTGGGGGACCGTCTTCGAGGTCAGGTGGTGCACGAGACACTGGTATGTCTGTGGCCACTGTCACAGTTTCCTCTGCTGGCAACTTAGGACTTGACGTCGAAAATATTAAAAGGTAGTTAGTGTTAGTTAGTACCCTCACGAAATAGAAAGAAATCACTGGAAAGAAATCAGCTAACCCCAAATCCTAACCCTAATCCTATAAAGAAGAAATTTAAAGTAAAATGACTTACAGCGACATCACACCTTCCTTAATTTCTGGCTTGGGAACTGCAAAGAAACAAAGCGGTAAAGACATGAGTCACATAATAGTCATAAAATTTAAACAATCCCAAATGTTGAAATAAGCCAAAAGATCGGGTTAATTGATTATTAGACAGACTGACGGACATACACTGGCAGGCAGACAGACAGACAGACTGCCTGAACCACTAAACGCATGAACGAGCCAATGAACAAATTTAAAACGGAATCGAAATGGAAGAAACATTAAATTTATTATTTAGTGTAAATAAAATATATAACAAAACATCATTTACTACTTTTGTCTTATGAGTCAGCCATAAAACACACTTTCAACACAAGATGCCGAAATTACCTCGAACAGTCAGCTTAGCGGAACACGTAGCTTTTCCAACCTTGTTCTTAGCAATGCAAGTGTACTCTCCCTGGTCAGAGGTTTCTACACGTGGAATACGAAGCGAATGCACGCCATCTTTGTCCTTGTCAATCTTAACTCGACGTCCATCTCTGATTGGTCTTCCTCCTTTCTGCCATTCCACATCCGGGACAGGGGTTCCTGACACCTTGACTGTCAGCTTCACCTCCGTGCCGTCCGTGACTGTCGTGTCAGTAAATTTTTGTTCGAAGTCTGGGCGGACCGTTACCTCTTGACGTGGCTTGGAAAGTGCTGAAGTTTGAAAAATAGTTCTCTTCAGTGGTTTGTCACGTAATCTTGTCAAGGAAATAGCCGGCTAAGAACCGCGATCTCCATAGTATACCGCTTGCATTAAAGAGCTACGTCACGTTTGCCCATCTTAAAAAGTTTCGCCTAAACTATCATTTTCAGGTTTCCTTCAATTTTAAAGAAACGTGGCAAAAAGAACTCAAAATACCGTGCCTGAGCTCCTTTAGAGTGACGGCTATGTTTTTTGTTTAGGGAAAGCATCTTTCCACCTTTCCCTCTAACACATTTAAAAGTTTTCGACGAGTTTTGGCACATCATAGAGAAAGAAATAGAGGAGGAACACTGCGTTCACAGTCTAGAAAAGAAGGCAGTTTGTTGTCCCAAACGTCTGCTGTATTTGGTTTCCTTAGCGGACACCCTCGGGAGTTGGAAAAAGTGTCCGCTAGTAGAGCCGTCCGCTTACGCGAATTATTCCAATACGAAAAAAGGGGAATTGAAAACAGCGTCCGTAAGTAGAGCTGTCCGTTTACGAGAGCGTCCGTTAGCGGAGAGTTGACTGTCGTATATACATGTATCAAGATAAAAGTCAAACTCCAAAACTAACCTGTTACAGTGATTTTACACGACGTGCTAACGCTGCCCGCCTTGTTTGTGGCTTCGCATTTGTATTCTCCAGCGTCCTCCACCTGACAGTCCTTTATTACAAGCGTAAACCCGCTCACTGATTGGCTGATGTCAAACCGCCCTCCAGCACTGATTGGCTTGTCATCCTTGAACCACTGGAACCCAGGTTCCGGCGTTCCCATAGCCCGGCATGCTAAGCGCACCGAGCTTCCTTCAACCGCTGACCTGTCTCGTAGCTTGAGGATAAACTCTGGTTCTCGAAGGCGTTCTTTTGGTTTCGGCGGCTCAGGCTTGGCTTTTGGTTCCGCTTTTGGTTGAGGTTTTGGCGCTGTTTTCGGTGGTGGCTCTGATTTCTCTACTTGAGCAGTTGCAGGGGCAATTGAGGTCTCGATAATTGGGAGTGGCTTCTTGGAAACCTCAGTTGGTTTTGTCCTGGAAGCAAGAAGAAAGATCCTTAGATTAACATTCAAAATGTCCACAATTTTTACTTCTCATACCACTTTTTGTAGTCTTTGGAAGCTTGGTTCTGTAATCAAAGCGTTTTTCCAGAAACATTCCAATTAAGTTCTTCATTGTAAAGTAGTATTCCTTGTTTCAAAACAAACAGCGTGCCATGCGGGAGTGCGGGTGTTTTTTGTGATCGTCACCGTTTGTTTTGCTTACATTCTTATCTTTGTGCCCGCAGTTTCAAGGCTGGTCAAAATGTGCAATATTCCTTCTGTTACTTACTCCTCTTCTTCCGACTTCTGTTCACCAGCAGACTCACTCTCCTCATCTTCTGTTTCTATAATAAAGAAGACAAGACAAAAATTAGCAACAGCACACATTGATGAAAATCACGACAATCACTTCCGTTGGAAATCTTATCTAGGAGCTTGTGCTTTTTTGTGTCTGTCCATATTGTTCTAAAAGGAGCAAAGAAAATATAACAATCCCCTCCCTCTCCCTGTCCTTCTTCTGAGTAATGCTCCCTCCTTTGAGTAATTCTCTGAGCATTACTTGGAATGTTTTTAGCTACGCACGTTTAACCTCCCACACCTAAAAGCGTAGAAGTGTAGTACGATAATTTGTTCAAATCTTGTCAGGATTTTACTGTCCAAGTTTCAAGGCTTTTTTACAGGCTGTCAATTGTGTCTAAGAACCCCCGTAAACTAGCCACTTAAAAAACTTCTGCTACTTACGCAAGACAAATAAATCCGCTGAGCAGTGTGCCTTGCCGGCGCTGTTCCTAGCAACGCATTTATACAAGCCTTCGTCACTTCCGCAGCAGTCATCAATAACAAGCGCCTGCAAGTCATCATCATCCTCAAACTTATATCTTCCGCCCTCAAGCAAGGGTTCGTTTTCCCTGTACCACCGGATGTCTGGGCGAGGGTCGCCAATTACGCGGCACTCCAATCTCGCCGTTTTACCAGATACTGCGTCAACGTCTTGGAGCTTCTGGGTAAAGCTTGGTGTAGTTCCTTCAAACTCGGGCTCCATATCAGCTGGAAGAGAAAACAAAAATCTTTTCTTCAACATCTCAAAATTTAATTCGTGAAACTGAATATTACTTTATGAAAGTACTACTCAAAAGCTTTCATTTGAATGGTCACACGCTAGGGTTTCATCCACAGACTTAAAAGTTAGAACCAGCATCTACAGCATAATAGAAAGTACCATCTGAACGTACTGCTCAAAAGCTTTCATTGAGTGGTCACACATAGGGTTTCATCGAAAGGCGTAAAAGTTAGAACCACCTTGTACAGCATAATAAGTACCATAAGTAAGTACTGTAAGTAAGTATAAGTACCACATGAAAGTACTGCTCAATAGCTTTCATTTGAATGGTAACACCCTTGTGTTTTATCCACAGACTTAAAAGATAGAACCACAATGTCACGCCGTTTGAGACTGACACATTCAAGGTTGGTTTTACTCACGTTCAACATTGAGGTAAGCGTTACTCTCCACCTGACCAAACTCATTTCGTGCCAAAAATCGAATGTGCCCTGCATCTGTCCTCTTGGCGTCAGAGATGGTTAGAGCAAAAAGATCTTCGTCACGTTCAGAGGTAAAACGAGGCCATTTGCTGACAAGTTTTTCATCTTTGTACCACTCAGCTGTCAAGGCGCTACTGCTCACCACGCGACATGCAAACTTTGTCACGCCACCCTCCTTCACGTCACGGTTGCGTAACACTAGCGTGATGTCCGGGGGAAGTTTAGGTGGACTAGAGGATTCAGCGTCCACTTCATCTTCAGTATCATCTGACAGCATGTCAAATGTTGACTCGCTGGCAACAAAAAGTGCATTTGCAGTAAACGTACAGTTGTTTCGTTTCACCAAAAATAACAAAACGTTTCTTGTTTAGAGTACTGTTTCATTCAACTTGTCTCAGAGTCTTGTTGGAAGTTACACTAAACGTAAGTTAGTTTGACACGCCTAAGGCTTAGAAATTTAGACCCTGCATTGAAACCTGTGATAGAGCGTGCTTTCAAAAAAAACTGACCGTTTTCATACTTTGAAAACAAAGGAGAATAAACAGAATTAAATGCCACGTAATTCAACGAATTTTAAACATTCACTTACCGAGAAAGACGCCTGTCGTATTCTGACCCACTGGCAGAATCGAAACCATGGCCTTTGAAAAAAAGAAGGAAATTAAAAAAATTAAATTGATGTGTTTTTTAAAAAAGCACTTACTGAGTACAACAGCTGAGTACAAAGTTAAAGCTGGGGAATAAACCGTATTTTCTCGAAAACAGGCCGCGGACATTTGCTTAAAAATCGGTCTTGTGAACAAGGCGTCTATTTGAAACCGGTGTTGATCGCGGCACGCCGCTTTATAGAGAAAATATGGCAATGACATTGCCGTTGAGAAGCACAGAGTACATTAAAGAATATGCCTAAGGATTGGCACTTTAAAACATTTAGCCTCCTCACCTTTCAAGTTTACCATTCGCAATAAAGTAAGCACCAAGGGCGCAATGAGCATGGCGCCTGATTAGGGGAGAGGACATGTTAAAACGGTACTTACTCTCTATGAACAGCTCTGCACTACACTGAGCTTTTCCAGCTGGATTACTTGCTACACACTTGTAGCGTCCTCGGTCAGAATGCTCTGCCTCTCTGATCAGTAGCGAACACAAGCCGTCATCTTCAAATGTGAACTTGATTCGTCCTCCTTCACGAATCACTCGGTTGTCCTTGTACCAGTCCACCTCTGGCTCGGGGGTTCCTGGATAAACACACACACAAACAATCACTGTTATCACAACAGAAGAACTACAACTGAACAAACAAAGCAGCCAAACTTTATCTTTCCTTGGTTAAATACAGAATTATGCTACGTTTGAAGATTATTTTTATTGGTGCCCGTGTTTCTAAACTTGGTTGTGTTACAATTATTGATCTGGTTCAACAGTGCAACGCAGATTTAATGCTGATTGTTCTCAAGATGGAACATTGGAAAATGTGCAATTGTTGCTGCTACTTTTTCCTCTGCTTCTGCTGTTGCTGTTGCTGCTTTATCACTACCGTGTTACTTGTCACTTTTATACAACCGGGAATTTTAGCAACATTGTTTACAACATTCAAAATAAACCTGTACCCAGATTTAACAGTTCGAGACCAACATCCTCAAAAGAGCCGGATTTTAATAGTCCGTACAGTGCAGTTTACAGACGAATTACCTTTCACACGAACATCAAACTTCGCAGCACTTCCTTCCACGATCTCAATGTCCTGGATTCTTTGGATGAACTCGGGTTTAACAGCCCCAGCGGGAACGGGTTCGCGTCTCAATACAAGCTTCTGAGCTGCAAATTTAAAAGAAACAAAATTTAATTTGCGAAAACTCAACTTTTATACTTTCTTTGTAAAAAGATGTTGTGCGCTGGCTTTCGCTTGCAGCCTTTCACCTCGAGTAAACTATGTTCAGTAAACCTCTATTTAAACGTAAGCAGCTTTTCGTCTTTCACAGAAAAACAAAGTGCGATTTTCTCTACATAGCATTTTTCTGTTTCTCGTGTTGACCCCATAACGTTAAGGCAACTCAACCTACCATTGACTTTGACAATGAATGGCTTCACAGCTGTCCCAGCAGGGTTTGTAGCCTCAACTCTGTAATTTCCTGAATCCTCCGGCACCGCCTTAGGAATCACCAGAATGTTCTTGTCTCCCTCTGTCTGCAGCTCGACTCGCTTCACTCGCCTAGCAAGACGACTTTCTTTAAACCACTCAACTTGCGGCGTAGGTTTGCCTTTCGCTTGAACAACGAGCTTCACCGGGGCACCTTCCCACACCTCAAAGAGCTGTTCTTCCGCGCCTTGGACAAACGTGGGAGCAAATTGTCTGTCACTGACCTTAAGCTCTGCTGTACAAGTAACTTCACCAGCACTATTCCTCACTTCACATCGGTATTGGCCACTGTCTTCACGTCGGCAGTCACCAACAGTAAGCAAATACCTCTGCCTTTCAGAGTCTTCATCAATGCTGTACTTCCCTTCGTTCTTTATCAGCATTTTTCTCAAGTACCATAGTACTTTGGGCGAAGGTTTTCCAGAAACCGAAACTTCAAACACCGCTTCGTCGCCTTCTAGAATCTCCACATCTCTCATCTTTGTTTTGAACTCTGGTTTACTTGCGGATTCACTCACAACAAGACGTGCTCTGCATGAAGCTGTTCCAATCTTGTTCTTGGCTACGCACTGGTATTCCCCGCTGTCTTCGGGTCTGACGTCCGAGATAACAAGCGAACACAGTTCTCCGTCAGACTCCATTTGAACCCTTCGACTTTGATCTAAAGGTCGGCCATTCTTTGTCCACTCAATGTTCGCTTCAGCTGTTGCGTTTAGACGACATTTTAGTGTCGCTGTACCTCCGACAGTAGCTTGTGTTTCTTCTAAAGGTTGAATGAATTTCGGTGCAGGTTTCTTGCCTATAAAACAAAAAGAAAAATCTGTCTTCAGATTGCCTCTTCTTCAAAAAGTAGAGTCATGGATGAGCCAAGTAGCCCACAGCTACTGAAACCTTGTTTTGATTTCCGTAACATCACTTTCTCCTCCCTCAAACATGCTTCATCCACCATCGCAGGTCGACATTTTTGCCAGTTATGGATTCGCAAGTACTCACTCACAATCCCTGGCCAAAGTGAGAAAAGTACTTTGCCTAAAAACACAACATTAGGACAGAGACTAGGGACTTGATTCGCGAAGGTCTCCTAAGTTACGATACGTCGCAAACATATATTTTTCAACAAGGGGCTTTTCTATGTGAACAATTTAACCAAGAAGGGCATTAAAAATCTGGTCAACACAAGACAAGCACAAGATGACTTACCTTCGATATTAACTTGGAAGGTCTTTGTCGTGGTACCTGCAGCGCTCTTTGCAACACACTTGTAAAGACCCGAGTCCTCAGGGACAACAGTAAAGATTGTGATACCAAATTTATTTCCTCGAGCTGATAAGTTCGCGCGACTAGTTCTTTTTAACGGTCTATCATCCTTGTACCATTCCACGTCCGGCCTCGGATTCCCTTGAATGGCAACATTAATCTTAAGTTCGTCGCCTTCGTTAATCTCTATGGGTGAATCGCCGTATTCGTCGGAGAATTCTGGCGCAATGTGTCTCTCTTTTACCTCAAGCCGAGCAGAACACTGCATTCTTCCAGCCTCGTTTGACGCAACGCACTTGTAACTACCGAAGTCATTCATGGACACATTCTCAATTAACAGCGAATGTAAATCACCGTCGTCGGATTGTACTGTTTTAAATCGACCTCCGTCAGTGATAGCTTTTCCACCCTTTGACCACTCAGTGACAGGTTTTGGGTTTCCCGACACCTGGACATCAAAGCGCGCCGTATCGCCTTCGATAACTTCAATGTGTTTCATCTTCTCTTTAAACTCCGGCATGATAATGGCTTCGTTAACAAGAAGCTCTGCTGAACAAGACGCAGTACCAAGTTCATTTGTCGCCACGCATTTATACTCTCCTTCGTCGTCCGCAACAGTGTCAGAAATTGTCAGTCTGCAGACTTCAGAGTCGAAATAAGTCTTGACTCGTTTGCTGGATTTCACGGGTTCATCGTCCTTAAGCCATTCGATGTTAGGCTCTGGTTTCCCATGAACCCAACATTCCAACTTGGCGGCGCTCCCTTCAACTACTTCTACCTTCTTAAGAGGCTTGAAAAACTCTGGCGCCGTTCCTTTAGGTTTTTTAGCTGTTCACAAGAGAAGAACAAAAAGGCAATTGACGTAAATTATCTTCTACTTGGCCTAACTTCAGACCATGCAGGATGAACCTGGAACTTGTAGCAGAGTATTATGTATCTAAGAATTAACAGAACCAGATGGTACCCACACGCTATATGGCGTAAGGAGTACGTTTATAAAACGAAAAATAATTTCCAAGAGTCTTGCAACACTTCCAAGATAAATCATCAGCAAGGCAAAACCATTCAGTCAAGAAATTTCAAACTCACAAATTGAAGAAGCCTCTCTTAAGGAGCTCAGTTACGGTATTTTGAGTAATTTTGGCCACGCACAAAACCACTTTTAAATCGAAGGAAATCTGAAAATACTAGTTTATTATGATAGAATAACACCAAGGAAATAACAAACCAGAAGGGCTACATGTAGTTCTCACTAGCGCACAAGCATAAGCTTAAGCAACACACACAGACGCAGTAGAGTGCTGCTAAGTAGCGCCTTTTGTTTGGAAATTATCATAACCAAAGGAGCTAATTATCAACGTCATACTGCTTCTGCGTACCTGTATGTCGGCTAATCTTTATGCTTGTACGGTGGTGAAAACCAGTCTTAAGGGAACAAGGATGATTAAGGATGGAGAAGATTAACACGGATTACAAACGACAAAATTGAAAAACAATTAGCCAACTTTTCAAGATGCACAAACCGTGATGTAAATCCTTAGATTAAAACCACAGAAGTCTCATCTCTTGCTTACCTTCTATTTCAATCGTAAACGTCCGCGTTGCTGTTCCCATTTTACTTTTCGCCTCGCACTTGTACACTCCAGAATCAGCCGGTTTGCCGCTATAAATAAGTAGAGTGTATTTATCTCCTTTAACCAGTGTGGTAATATTCGACGACTTTCTCACATTAAGTTCATCTTTGTACCACTGCACGTCTGGAGCAGGTTTTCCTCGAATTGTGACCTCTAAAGAGACTTCGTCTCCTTCTTTAAATGTTAAAGGAGCTTCACTGAGCTCATCAGTAAATTCTGGAGCTGTTAGTTTTTCATTAACGTCTAATTCTCCCCGGCAGGTTGCTTTTCCTGCCTCGTTAGAAGCAACACATTTATAAGTACCGGCATCATCTAAAGTTGTTTCGTCGATAATTAAAGAGTGTTGTTCATCTCCTTCGCCAGTTTTAACCGTAAATCTTCCTTCGTTTTTGATTGCTTGTGTTCCACGGAACCATGCGACACTTGACTCTGGATTTCCCGACACTCGCACGTCAAACTGAGCTAGCTCGCCTTCGCTGACTTGCATACTTTTCAGTTTTTCCTTAAATTCGGGCGCCACAATGGGTTTAGTGACGACAAGTTCTCCTTCGGTAGACGCTGATCCGAGATCGTTTCTAACCACACATTTATAATCTCCACTGTCATCCGCGTTCGTTTCAGTGAATGACAGCTGACACATGTCGCCGATGATATCAGCTTTAATCCTTCGACTAAGCTGAACCTGTGTTCCGTTTTTAAACCACTCTGCTGTGGGTTCTGGAGTGCCTGTTATTCGACATTTTAATCTCACAGGATTACCCTCCACAACGTCTATTGCCTTTAAAGGCTGCGTAAACTGTGGGGCTACTCCCTTGGGTTTCTTTGCCTTTTTGCCTGAAAGAGAGTTGACAAATTGACAGATGTTAGCATGCTCAAACCTATAGAACTCAGAAGCCCTGCAGTGTTATTACCAGTGTTTTTATTACTAATGCAGTTATGTCAAACTGAATGATTTTCACAATTATTCCGACAGTGTAATATGTCTTCCTAATTTAGTCTTCGGGTTTCGCGTTCACGACTTGCATCCATAACACGATAACGTGTGCCCAACGTACATTTACGGAGTAACTGTTCTACTGAAGAGAGTTAATGATCTTGGTTGAGATATCCAAGAACGGACTTTGGTATATGTATTCCTTAGTAGCGTGATATAACCCAATAGGCCTTATGCGTGATTACGTCACATTCTCAAAATTCACCACCAAGCCTCGTTTGGGCGACATTTTCTCAATCTTTCGTTGCCTTGTTGTTGTTTTCACATGGGTATTCTCTTTCATCTTTACTGCTGTGGGAATTGTTTCATGATAAAATTTACATTTTGCGTTATCAAAACGAGGCTTGGTGGTGATTTTTGCTAGTCTGACGTCATCACACATAAGGGCTATTAACACAAACTGATGTGACAATGACTGTCGCCTGTTTGCGTGACTGGTTCAGCTTTTCCCCAGAATCGCTGCTCCTATGCCTCGATCATTCCAAAAGAAGCTAACGTAACAGAAACGAAACCTAATGGCGATGCTAACACAGTGAAACACATAACAAACATTATTATTCATTCAAAATATTTCCCCGTTTCTGACTGATTAAAATCACACGCATAATTTGCCATAACCGGCTGCTGTTCACCAAATTTGGAAAGAATCTTCGCCACATTGAATCAATAACGTCAAAAGTGCAGCCCGCTTCAGATTGTTGAACCAATGACGTCAAAAGTGCAGCCCGCTGCAGATTATTGAACCGTTGACCGAGAAAACCTGGGGACGATATTATGTTATTTTTAGTGAGCGAAAAAACAAAGAGCGAAATGGCGAAACTCCTCTAAGAACGGGGAAATATTTTGAATGAATAATTCGGCTTTCGTAGGATATGAAGAATTCTGCAGATCTCGGAGGGTATTATCCACCTCGGCCTTCGGCCTCTGTGGATAACACCCTCCTTGTTCTGCAGAATTCTTCATATCCTACGAAAGCCGAATTCAATAATTGCTAATTAATCGCATACCTTCGATGTTGACTTGAAATGTCCTAGTAACACTTCCCGCCTTGCTGCTGGCCACGCACTTGTACAAGCCAGAATCATCTGGAGTGACATTCATGAGAACAATAGAAAACCTATCGCCTCGCGACTTGATGTCGACGCGACTTGTCTTCCTCAAGGGCTTGTCATCCTTGAACCATTCAACATCTGGGCGAGGCTTTCCCTTCACGGTCACGTTAAGCGTCACCTCGCCACCTTCGACAGCAGTGATCGGGCCTGTCTCCTCCTCATCAGCAAACTCTGGAACTGTCAGTTGCTCTTGTAGCTTAACCTCTGCTTTGCACGACACTTCTCCAGCTTCATTCTTGGCTTTGCAGGTGTATGTACCAACATCGTCTGGGGCCACTTTGTCAATGACAAGAGAGAATAGGTCATCTTCCTCATCATCAATCAACAGGAACTTTCCAGCGTCCTCGATTTTCTTAGTTCCTTTGAACCACTGTACTGTTGGACTGGGACTACCTGACACGCGCACATCAAACCTTCCCTCTTCGTCTTCAGCCACCTCAATGTCTTTGATCGCTTTGGTAAACTCTGGTAAACTAGCAGGCTCGTTTACAAGAAGCTCCGCCGAACAAGACGCAGATCCCAGCTCATTCTGAGCAACGCACTTATAATCTCCTTCGTCGTCCAGGTCTGCCTCGGCAAAGGACAAAGAGGCAACTTCGCCATCGAAGTCGTCTTTCACCCGTTTGCTCGTTTTCAGGGGTTCACCATCCTTGAACCATTCAATGGTTGGTTGCGGGGTTCCTTTCACTGTGCACGCAAGCTTTATTGCTGCTCCTTCAGATACTTCAACGGATTCTAAGGTATGGGTAAACTGGGGTGCAGTTCCTGTTGGTTTCTTGGCTGAGGAAAGACCGAGAAATGCAATCAAAGACAAGAGAAGATAATTCATGGTGAGTTCCGTCATTTTAAAAAGAGATTAATCACACCATGTGACACAATTTTTATACGAGTCCCTCGACAAACAAATTCCTGTACCATTTGATGCCTTCAACAGACTGCGCACATAAAATATCTTCCTGAACGCCAGTCAGCACAAACTTCAATGATTGAAACTAAAATTTTGTTTTAACCAAAAACCCTTTGCTGAATTATTTTGAAACCGTTTTGACCACGAAACAATGCCGCACAGCATAGACAATTGTAAAAAAGGGTCATTCAACAGTTCCAGCAAGTACATGCTGACCTAAAGAGAAAATCATACCTTGAACTCTGACATCAAACGTCCTGGTAACAGTGCCCATCTTGCTTTTTGCTTCACACTTATACACTCCGGAGTCTTCAGCCTTGATACCAAGAATCACCACAGAGTGTTTGTCTCCACGAGCTTTGATGTCAAGTCTGTTGCTCTCACGAAGGGGTCTGTCATCCTTGTACCATTTGACATCAGGTTTGGGTTTTCCATTGATCGTTACATCCAAACTCACTTCACCACCTTCGGTCACTGTTATGGGGGCACCTAGCTGATTTTCTGAGATTTCAGGAGCGAAAAGCCTCTCCTTCACAATGAGGTCGGCTCGACATGTGGTCTTACCTGGTCAAAAAGGGTTAACGAAAATTAACAGCATTATTATAAAAGTGAAGCCAATAGGTGACTAACACGTACCCGTTAGTATTAATTCACTTTAGCTAACCAAACGTCAGAGGAACAGCAACAAGTCAAAACGGAACAAGGATGGTTAAGATTGAAGAAGACTGAGATGCAATTCGAAAGATAAAGTCTAAGAACGTACGATATGTTTCTTCACTTACGCCATTCATGACGTACAAAATTTTCTTCAACGCTTTCTTGGAGTTCGTTGTTTGTAATCCGTGTTCTCCATCTATGACCATCCTTGATCCTTAGTATCTCTTCAGTGCTTTTGTATCTATGTTAACTATCATTTTTCGGGTTTTCGTGGCCAGAATAACTCAAACGTGACTGAGCTCCTTCAGTTTGGGCTACCAACAACTTAGTAAATTGTGATCATGAGACAAGCACACGGTTTTAACCAACTATGCGACAATCATTCGGCAAATCAAACTCAACCCTGTAACGTGTTTTAAGAAATGTCCTTTTCCTTACCTCCTTCATTTGACGCCACGCACTTGTAAATTCCAGCATCTTCCCGCTTAGCCTCACTTATTACCAGCGAGTGTTGGTTGTCATCCTTGTTCTCTTTGAATTCCGTTCGTTCATCTCTTCTCAGCTTGGTTGTCCCTCTAAACCACTCCACCTCAGGCACAGGGTACCCAACCACGCGGGTGTCAAACTGAACAGCGTCTCCTTCCATTACCTCGACCGTCTTGAGTTTATCCTTGAAGTCTGGCTTAGTTACGACCCTGACCGTCAAGGGAGCAGCACAGGAAGCTGAACCTAACTCGTTAGTAGCCACACACTTGTACTCACCGTCATCGCCTGATCTTGTTTCTTTGATTGTCAATGAAACTGTTGGACCATCACTTTGAAGTTTAACTCGTCGGTTCTCTTTTATGCGCACTCCCTTCTTGAACCACTCGATGTCAGGTTTGGGTTCAGCTACGACAGTGCACTGTAGTTTAGCCTCGCTTCCTTCTTTTACCTCAACAGGTTGAAGAGGCTCAGAAAACAGTGGTGCTATTCCTTCTGGTTTCTTAGCTGTAATTAGTAATCAAGACAAACATGAGAAGCCGACACACAAATGAGAGGAAATAATCTGGTTAGCACTGTATCCTCACAAAAACACAAGAAAGGCAGAAAATGGCACTGATCAATAAAAGTGACATGGTCAAAGTACTCTGAGTGTACATAACAGGTTCCACACATTCTTTCTTACGATTCAACAGTAAATGCATTTGCAGATGTCGTTTATAACGTTGAAAAAGGAGAGAAGCAGAAGTTCCTACCAAATGCATACAAAGTACGAAAGGCCTAACGACAATCACAGACCCTTCAAGCCTATCTTTACCTTTCACTTGCACATCGAAGGTTCTTTCTGCAACACCACCTTTACTACTAGCCTGGCATTTGAAAATGCCGGAGTCTTCTGGGGTAGCGCCCTTAAGTAAAAGCGTGTGTTTACCATTCATCTCAGCAACTTCCAAGCGATCACTGGCCTTGAGATCCTTTCCATCCTTGGACCATTCTACCTCTGGTGTCGGCTGTCCCTTCACGTTCACACTTAGACTGACATCACCACCTTCCTCTACGACTAGAGGTGCACTGTCCTCTTCCTCAGCAAACTCTGGTGCAATGGTTATGTCCTCAGGTATTGGCAGAGCACTTTCAGCATCCTCAGCAACCTCGGGCGCAATGAGTGTTTCTTCAACAACTAAGTTCCCTTTGCATGACACTTCACCAAGCTCATTGAAAGCAACACACTCATACTCTCCACTGTCAGATGGTTTGGCATCTTCGATAACTAACGAAAACAGGTCATCCTCTATATCATCAATCAAAACAAAGCGGCCCTCATCTTCGAGTTTCTCCTTACCCTTGAACCAATCAACCTCTGGTGGAGGTGAGCCAACCACGCGGATATCAAACCTAGCTTCCTCTCCAGGCAAAGCAATGATGTTCTTAAGTTTTTCTGTGAATTCCGGTTTGGCTTCCGCTTCGTTGACAAGAAGCTCAGCTGTAGTTGATGCACTGCCAAGCTCATTATGAGCAACACACTTATACTCACCCTCATCATCAAGCTCGCTTGGTTTGAACGTCAAAGAAGAAGATTTGCCATCAAAATTCATCCTAAGGCGTTTGGATTCCTTGACATTTTCGTCGTTTCTGAACCATTCAATGTCTGGTCGTGGTTCTCCCTTCAGCTCACACTCTAATGTTGCTGGTTCACCTTCCACCACTGTGACGTTTTCCAGAGGTTTCGTGATTTCTGGGGCTGTTCCTGTAGGCTTCTTTGCTGCGAAGACAAAATGTGGTGGAAATAACAACATCACCTTGTGTTTCTTTTATGTTTAGAATAAATTCAGCGCTTCATAAGAAAACCTGTGTTCATGTTTTAAGAGAAATTGTTCCAGTTCTTAACCCTTTGACTCCTTGGAGTGATCAGTGTCTAAGTTCTTCTTCAAAGTTCAATACATTGTACGCAGACAAGCAGACAGGTGATGAGAGTAAAACAAACTATCCACTAGAGGGTATGCTCTTGACAGAACACCAAATTCTCAGACTAACATACAAGAAAATGTACGGTGGTAAGTATGGAGAATTAATGTTCAGATATTGGGAGTGAAATGTTTAAAATGAATTCATTTTATTTAATACCAATGGCAGAAAGATGATTGTGATGACTATCAATAAAGCTTATGTCTGTAGCTCACCCTGGTAATGGTCAGAGTCTCGTAAAACCAATAACCTATACCTAGACTTCCTTTGAATAATCGACCTCTCAAGTCTTAGCTCTGGTCATCAACATATAAATTCTCCTCAGCGGTTGTTATACATTTGTCTTAACGTTGATGATGAGAAATGTTACTACGTCAAAAGTTTAAAAACGTAATCACTCCTTCCACATGTCTGCAAAGACGAAATTGGTCCCATTTGGCAATTAAAATCGCATACCTTGTACTTTGACATCAAATGACCTGGTAACAGTGCCCATCTTGCTTTTTGCTTCACACTTATACACTCCGGAGTCTTCAGCCTTGATGCCAAGTATCACCACAGAGTGTTTGTCTCCGCGAGCTTTGATGTCAAGTCTGTTGCTCTCACGAAGGGGTTTGTCATCCTTGTACCATTTGACATCAGGTTTGGGTCTTCCATTGATTGTTACATTCAAGTTTACTTCATCTCCTTCAGTCACTGCTATGGGAGCCTCAGCCTGGCCTTCGGCAACCTCAGGTGCAAATAGCCTCTCTTTTACAGCGAGATCAGCTCGGATTGTGGTCTTGCCAGCTTCATTTGCAGCAACGCATTTATACATTCCAGCATCTTCTCGTTTTACATCACCAATCGCTAACGAGAAACGATCATTCTCTTTGTCTTCTCTGATCTCAATTCGTTCATCATTCGTTAGTTTGGTTGTTCCTCTAAACCATTCTACGCTGGGTTCAGGATAGCCAACTACAAGCACATTAAAGGTAGCGGTTTCACCCTCCATCACTTCAACTCCTTTCATTTTCTCTTTGAAGTCTGGCTTAGTTACGACCAATACTTTTAAACTAGCAGTGCATGAGGCAGAACCGAAATCATTAGTTGCCACAAACTTGTACTCTCCTTTATCATCTGGCCTTGTTTCCTTAAAAGATATAGAAGCTGTTCCTTCATCACTTTCAACCTTGACTCTTCTGCTCTCCTTCAATCTCACTCCATCTTTAAACCACTCAAGGCTTGGGGCTGGCTCGGCTGTGACTGCACATTGAAGTTTGGCTGCAGTACCTTCCTTCACTACCAATGGTTGCAGAGGTTTTGTGAATTGCGGAGCAGTGCCCTCTGGTTGCTTAGCTGTAAGGATAAAAGCAGACAATAATAACGAATTCTTATCAAAGACAGCTCTTAAAACTTAGAGAAACATGTACATGCCACTCATGAATGGCTATAATTATTGTCGCAAATGTTTTTTGATATCTTTATGATACGTTTCACTTTGTATTCCTCAAGATTTCAAACATGCAATTTTAGACACTTGGGCACAAAAACGTGAAGGCAGACCACTGGAATAACTACTAGCGCTACTAAAATTAGACGGCAGACAGTACCTGCAATCTGCACATCAAACACCCTCTCAAGAGAGCCTGCCTTGCTGCTCACTTTGAACTTGTACAAGCCAGAGTCACCAGGGACAGCTCCTCTGATTTTTAGTGAGTGTGTGTCCTGATTAATACCAACATCTAAATGTTCATCCACTTTGACTGGCTTGTCATCTTTGAGCCATTCCACTTGGGGTTCAGGCTGGCCTTTCTTCAATAGTACATTTAAATCAATGTCGCCTCCTTCGTCAGCTAGTATTGGGGCACTCTCAGCTTCTTCGGCAAACTCAGGGGCTACAAGAGTTTCTTCCACAACCAGGTTAGCCCTGCAGGACACGTCACCCAGCTCGTTGAATGCAATACACTCGTACTTTCCACTGTCTTCGGGTTTTACGTCTTCGATAATCAACGAGAAACTACCTTCCTCTTCATCGTCTAATAACGCAAAACGTCCCGCATCTTCCAATTTATTATCACCTTTGACCCAGTCAACTTCTGGTGGTGGCGACCCAGTTACAAGCACATCAAACTTAGCTTTTTCCCCCACCTGAACACTCACGTTCTTCATTTTCTCCTTGAACTCCGGCTTAGCTCCAGCTTCGTTCACCAGCAATTCAGCCTGGCTCGACACACTGCCAAACTCGTTGCGTGCAACACACTTGTACTCACCTTCATCATCAAGCTGAGTTTCTTTGAAATTCAAAGAAAATGCTTCATTGTCACTTTCAGGCTTAATACGTTTGGACTCCTTCACCTTCTCACTGTCTTTGAACCATTCAACAGTTGGCTTGGGTTGTCCGCTTATTTGGCATTCCATCCTGGCTGGTTTACCTTCTTCTACTTCAACAGTCTCGGCAGGTTTGATAACCTCGGGTGGCTTTCCGCCTGGACTTTTTGCTGCAAAACAAAACAATAATCAAATCTACTCTTGGCAATGCCGTGGAAGAATGAGTAGCGTAGGAGGCTATCCAAAATAAGAGCAAAAGAAAAAGTTAACTTGACCATTTACGAGTCAGAGGACGTCATTCGTGATAGAACGCTAGTAGACTTATACTAAATGTCGATAGAAACTTCAAGGTACAGTCTGGACTATCTAAAACCGCACTTAAATCGTTCCTAGTGGTTCTACCTAGACGTTTGTTCAAGATTTCTACACTAGCTAATACGTATGCTAACACTTAACTGCGAATAAATGAAAATCTACTCGATGGTCAAATAGCAACCTAAGAATGTGTTTCAAAGCGAAATACCATACCTGCTACATTGACATCAAATGTACGCGTGACAGTCCCGGCCTTGCTAGAGGCTTCACATTTGTATGTCCCAGAGTCATCTGGGGTAACATCCAAAATCACTAGCGAAAATTTATCACCCTTTTCATCGATCTTCAACCTGCTGGTTTTTCTCAGTTTCCTGTCATCTTTGTACCACTCCACGCTGGGCACAGGCTTGCCTTTGATGTCCACACTCAAGCATACCTCATCCCCATCTGTGACGTTGAATGGAGCACTTTCCTCTTCGTCTGTAAACTGTGGTGCAATCATCTTCTCTTTCACTGCTAGAGCGGCCTTGGAACTTGCCTGTCCTTCCTCGTTGGCAGCAATGCATTTGTACGTACCGGCATCTTCAGGTACAGTGTCCTCGACGATCAAAGTAAAAATGCCCGCTTCTTCGTCATCCATCATCACATAACGCCCTTCGTCATCCAATTTGTCCTTCCCTTTGAACCAGTCCACCACCGGAAGTGGATTGCCTTCAACTGTGACGTCAAAACGTGCTGGCTCTCCTTCAGTGACATTCACAGGTTTCATCTTCTCGATGAACTCTGGTTTCTTGTTTGGTTCGTTAACGAGGAGTTCAGAAGCGCATGACACTGATCCGAGGTCGTTCTCCGCAACACACTTGTAAGCACCTTCGTCTTCTAGCTCGGTTGAGAGAATCTTCAAAGTGCACAACTCGCCATCAAAACGAATCTTTATTCTCTTGTCTTCCTTCACAGGTTCGCTTTCTCTAAACCACTCAATGCTTGGTTCTGGTGTACCTGTCACTTTACACTGCAGCTTAGCGGGAGATCCTTGGACTACTTCTACTGGTTGTAGAGACTCTATGAACACTGGTGCAATACCCTCAGGTTTCTTGGCTAAAGTGTATTAAGTAAAAGGTGAGACTGAATAAGCAATTCTTCCCTAAGTAAAGTTAAGTCTGAGATTCAACCTACAAAAATTCCATACTGATAGCTTTACAATCCACGTAAAATTAAATTAAAATCAATTTAATTTTTCACTATCCGGAAGCCTGTATGGAATTTTTAGGGTCACGTCTAAATATGCTCTTGAGGTGAAGAAAGAACGGGCTACAATAAATTGGTAAGTATCATTTTATCTTTATTCTACCCATTTTGTCCACTCTCTGCTTTTGAAGCAACGACCTTCGAAAGCAATTATGAGGTACCAAACGTTTTTCAAATTATTTCCTGGCGTGATTTGGGGTAACTTTGTGATAAAATGAGCTTTGGTTTCATTAAAACAGTTGAAAACCAAGGAGAACTAGAAATTCAATACATACATTTTGTAAGCGTAGGTACTACACCTCTTAAGAACCTTAATGGTTCAACTTAAACGCCCATTAAAAAAGAAAAAAAGCAGTGAAAAATTCTAAAGGACAACGGAAGATTTTTAAAACATCTAATATGAGATAAAGCACCTTTAACATCGACATCAAACGTTTTTTCTGCTTTACCACCCTTGCTCTTTGCTTCGCACTTGTAAACACCAGAGTCTTCAGGCTTGGCTTCCAGTATGATGAGAGAGTGTTCCCCATCTTTTGCATCCATCTTCAAACGACTTGTTTCCCGTAGCTTCTCCTCATCCTTATACCAATCGACTGTAGGCTCTGGCTTCCCTTTCACAACAGTATTGAGACTGACAATATCACCTTCTCCCACCTTCAAGGGGGGTGCTTCTTGTTCTGTTTCAAATACAGGTTCGATGATGATCTCCTTGACAGCCAACGCAGCCTTGCAAGAGACTTGACCTTCCTCATTTTCAGCTACGCACTTGTAGGCTCCTGCATCCTCTGGAAGCGTGTCATTGATTGTCAGTGAGTAAGTACCACTGTCTTCGTCATCAACCATCTCAATCCGCCCTTCATCTTCTAATTTATCCTTACCCTTGTACCAGTCGATGACAGGAGGAGGGTTGCCAGTCACTTTCACAGAAAATTGGGCAGGTTCCCCTTCAGTGACGTCAACAGGCTTCATGTTCTCTTCAAACGCAGGCTTTGTATTTGCTTCATTGACAAGAAGCTCTGCGGAACAAGAAGCTGAACCAAACGTGTTGTCAGCGACACACTTGTATTTACCCTCATCATTCAATTCTGTAGTCATGATCTTTAAACTGGATCGCTCTCCATCAAATCGAGTCTTATACCTTTTCACGTCTGCCACGCTTTCACCATCTTTAAACCAAGCTATGTTGGGCTCTGGTGTCCCTGTGACCTTGCACTCCAGTGTTGCTCCGCTTCCTTCTGTTACTTCAAAAGATTCCAGTGGTTGTGTAAACTTGGGGGCTTCACCTTGTGTCTTTCCTGTACGGAAAATACGAAACAAATTCCTAAATTTTTCACCTCTACTGATGGTACACATTTTTATATTCTTTGACTTATCACTTCATATATTCACTTGTATTTTACATAAAATTGTCCAATCGGTGATGATGAGGTCAATAGATGCCACAATGCACACACTTCCCTTCTAGTCTATTATCGTAAAAAATGTACTTGGATCTACTCCTGTTGCTCACACAAAGCACTTACTCTCTCACCCAAGCACGCAATCGTTTACTCAGTTTCCACGCTAGCATTAATTTGACTCGCCATAGGTAATGAAGTAGTTGTAGCTACAACTCATATGGCTTGGTTCTATCAATTTAACAAAATCCTGAAAATTAATAACTTTCACCCTTTCTCATAGTGGTGAGCTTTAAGTAGGACGTTCCTTATTTTACTTCAGCACTTTCGCTTACCTTGCACATTGACATCGAAGGACTTTGTTGATATCCCCGCTGGGCTTGTGGCCTTGAAAGTGTAAATGCCAGAATCTTCAGGTACCGCATCCTTGATCTTCAGCGTGTACGTGTCTCCTTTAGTCTTTGTATCAAGTCTACCCGTCTTCCGTACAGGCTTCCCATCCTTCAGCCACTCCACAGTGGGTTTGACAGTTCCCGAGACTGTCACATTTAGGTCCACTTCGCCACCCTCGGTTATATCAAGAACTGAAGTCTCCGGTTCTTCTGCGTCTTCTGGAGCTGCTTGTTTTCCTTTCACTGTCAACTGTGCCTCGCAGGATGTCTGGCCCACTTCGTTTGATGCAACACACTTGTATGGACCAGCATCTCCAGCTTCACTTTGCTCAATAATCAGTGTGAACATGTCTTCCTCGATGGCATCTATATGAACAAACCGCCCTTCATCCAATATCTTCTTTGATCCTCGGTACCACTGAACTTGAGGCTCTGGAACGGCAAAGATTCTAGCATCAAAACGGGCTTCTTCCCCTGCGTCAACTACAAGATCCTCCAACTTCTTTGTAAAAACTGGAGCGGTTGTATCTCGGACAGGTTTTTCTTCGATTGGCAAAGGTAACTCTACGTCCTGCACCTCAGAAACGCTTACTGGCGGTTCTTGTATTCCGTCTTGTCCTATGTGACAAGGAAAAGAGTGAAAAATGCTAACTAAAACAGTGCATCGATAAATGAACAAAAAGAACGTCAATAAATGGTTCTAATACAGACAGGAGTAGGACATTGACAGATCAAAAGCTACCGACTAGCTGTGTATCGATATATGAAGTGTCATTACCGTGAAACTTTGAAATCAACGGTTTGATTTTTCCCATGTCACATTTTATCTATTGACATGGCATATCGTGTAAAAGTAAACTGTAGCTATAGAGGAGAGAAAGACGATGGTTATAGAGACCCACACCCCCTTTCAAGACCTTGAGGGTGATTCTGATACAATGGAAAGCCTGCATTCATGGCTGTCTGCGAATGACTTACGACGATACGGTAGTGATATACCGACACATTGCCGGATTGTACCGTGATTTCCTTTGTGAAATCACCCATTATTTAGGAGTAATGACCAGAAACTGAAACAAATGTGGTCACCAGCTGACCTAAGAAATGACCAGAAGGAACCCCTTACCTTCAATGTTAAGAAGGAATTTCTTACTGATCGTTCCCATCACACTGGATGCAACACACTTGTATGTACCAGAGTCAGCTGGAGTCACGTGGTAAACCATCAGTTTGCAATGATCAGGATCCTGTGAGATCTCTAGATGAGAGTTTGAAACGATGGGCTCCTCGTCTTTGAACCAGGCAACAGATGGCGAGGGTAAATGGCCTTTATTCATAACCATGCACACATTATCTCCTTGAGAGCCCTCCATGGGGACCTGAAAAGAGAGGAATAAAGTTGTTTCATACGAGGTGGTTTACTTTAAAAATCTGGTCAAGTACCAAAGTAACCTTCCTTTCCGGAAAAAAAACCTTGCTTATATATTGTGCTTTGTCAATGACTTGTCAAAATTCACTAACAATTTACCAAGTTTAAACAAAAGAAATAATAACCACGATGGTTACTCCTTAGCTCTATAAAAAAGATAAACCAACTACTCGAAGTACGTCATATTTCCGACCTGTTCTTAACTTGGGATCACATCCATGTCCAAGTGAATCATTGTTTCCCTTACCTCTTCCATTTCTTCTTTAAACTCTGGTGGGACAGAAGTACGAGTGACAATCAATTCACACGTACTATTGGCAGTTCCTGCTTCACTCATCGCCACAACCTTGTAGCTACCAGAATCCACAACCTGGCAATCTTCAATAACCAAAGAAAACAACTCCTTGTCGTTGTCATCAACGTCATCGATTATGACAACACGACCTTCATCTTCCAGCTGGTGTCCATCCTTGAACCATTCCACCATAGGTTCAGGGTCCCCTGCAATGCGGATATCAAAGCGAACCACTTCACCCTCGTTTACCTCCAAGTTGTTCAGAGGTTCCTTTATCAGTGGCATGGTTACACCTTCTTCGACTATCAGTTCAGATTGGCAGGATGCTTTACCAAACTCGTTCTGTGCAACGCACTTGTACTCCCCGTCGTCGTCCAGTTCTGTGGGAGAGATCACAACCGCGAAGACGTCGCCGTCGTTTTCAATCGTGACTCGATCATCTTCTTTCAAAGGTTCATCGTCTATGTACCAGGACACGTCTGCTCCAGGTCCCACGCGGCACTCGAGCCTGGTGGAGTCGCCTTCAAGAACCTCCACTTCATCTGGCAAGGGTGTTATGAAGTAAGGTCTTTGGTCTATTTATGAAAAAGATTAGAATGTGTCAAATCATGAAATAACTGACACGGTCCATGCGCTCTCGTTGGTCAATAGGTGTGTTTAGATGAGAGTTCGCGCGTATTCTTGAGAAATATTTTATAAAAGCGATAGAAGAGGGTTGGGAAACACTCGACTGCCTCTCGGGTTTGCATAACTGTGTTTAAGCCAGCTACGCAAACACGGAAAAAGTGCTCTATTGCTTAAATCTCACACATTTCAATCAGTCAGAAAAACAGCGACGCTGTTCAAAGTACACATGAATAGCATATACATACCACTGGTACCCGCACCATCTTCCACAGCTTCGCTCTTTTCTGTAAAAAAAAGTATTCTTTTAAAACTTAAACCATGCAATTTTAGAATTTAAATTTAAATCAAGCCGACGAACCAAACGTGCCGGACATACATCAAAAAACATTACTTGCAGGGTGCGGTAATTTAAGAGGGATTATCACTATCAAGAGCACATGAAAGCACACCAAAATTTTCAATGTCCTGAGGCCTTATTCTTCATAAGGAAAGGAGAAGAAAATGATTACTGAAACCGTCATATCTTTCAGGTAGTTACCACTTATTAGAACTATTAGTAGCTAGAACGTCTCAGGTTTTCCTCGCGAGTTGCTCTATACCCTACTCGACCAGAGCTCTCGAACAATGAGGAGAGTTACCATAAAAGGTGCAACAGATTGCTACGATACCTTCAACTAAAATTTGAGCCTCGCACTGGTCTTGCCCAATTTGATTCTTCACAACACATTTGTAAATAGCCTCATCGTCGATTTCCACTGGATCCACTCTGAGTAAAAAGATGTCGTCGTCTGAAAGTAACTTGTAGCGTTCATCTGCTTGAATTACTTCATCATCTCTGTACCATGTCACAGTGAGAGGTTTGGAGGCAAGAACTTTGATTTGCAGCTCAAGCGTTTCTCCCTCGGTAAGATCTTGGTCAGCAAACTTCTGAACCAATACTGGCTTTTTAAGTCTGAGTAAAGAAAGACGATTTTATTGAATATGCATTCCATTGAAAAAGCTTGGAAAACTGGCCATAGAGCTTAGAAAACAGAGTGAGATTTTCTTAGGGAAGAGAGTGTACAACATTGAAATATAATTTGCAACTGATCTTTTTGATAATGTTTTGATACGATATAGGGGGAGCGACTTAAGCAAGAATTACATCTACTGGGCAGAAAATATATACTTACATCACTGGTTCGTCATCCGAAGGTTCTATGAATAAAAACAAAGCATTACAGTTGAACTCTACACAGAATAAAACTAACAGCAGGTTTTACGATTTAAGTGCCAAATAAAAGCCAGAAAATTCAACTTTGAATACGGTGAACATCCACATCCAAGAAACTAAGATTTCGGGGTTCAGGCTGTTATAGATAACTAGGCGTTTAATTTAGCTCTAGCCAGGTAACTGTTAGTAAAATGGTATCAACAGTCCCACCCTTCCTGTCAGGTACTGCATGGCTCTTCGAGTTTGTATGGTCCAGCACACAATAGCACTTTAAAATGAGTGCTCCCTTATTCTGGCGTCCTCTTTTGTTTTATATAAGAACACGTTTTATTTAGCAGGCTGCACTGGGTCTTATATATATGGTACTTTTTTGCCACCTTTCAGCCGAATGTACTTAATCCACTTGTTCTTGTATGTGGGTGTTTACTGTAGGTATAATATATCTGCTGAAAGAGAAGATTTAACGTGTGCAACAACACGAACAAAACCATTACAAAACGCAGAGGCCTATCTTAGAGTGACACTTGTGCGTGACATTCCACATTTAGCAACAACCAATCAGAGACACTGCACAGATCAATGTAGATCTACGTCATCAGTAAAGTATCTCGGGGTGAAAACAATGGCGTCTCTCGTTTGGTGACAGAATAGAACACTCAAAGAGAAAAATCAGAAATTTCTAAATACCTTCAACTATAAGCTCCGCGGACGAATTCAGTTCTTGGTCACCACTCTGAATGGAACACTTGTACAGGCCCTCATCTTTACCGACAGTTTTCTTAATCAGCAGCTTACTGCTGTGTTCATCTGTTGTAATCTTGATTCTTCTGCCCTGTTCCACAGGTCTCATGTCCTTGAACCATGCTACAGTAACAGTGGTTTCACTAGCAAAGCACATTTCCAAGGTAGCCGGCTCCCCTTCATCAACCTCCACATCCTCCAATTCCTTTGTAATTCGAAGTCCAAGGGGCTCTTTTTCAGATGGCACTTTAATTTCTGTAATAAAAGGTAATGTAATGCAAGTTAACAAGTGTCCAACTAAACGGAATTTAACATAAATAGCAATATTCTATAACTTTACTGAATAGCAAGACAACTACACGTAAATGCAACCTTAGGAAACACATTTTTATGGGTCGCCGCATCAGGAGCGCGGTGATGTGTCAGCCACCTCGGAACACACAAGTCACTTTTTCATTTATATACATGCCAGAAAAGAAGTTTAGTTAGAAACACCAAAATTATAATAATTGTTCGCAAAGCATACATGATGCAAATTATAAATTGAGATGGACAAAACACTTTGCAAATTGATTTGTTATATCTGAATAATCATTACAGAGTGTTAGCTAAGTCAAACTAACTTTTTTCATTCTTGGAAAGCAGGAAGAGACAATCGAAAACAATTAAAAGAAAACTTTATCCTTCGCAAAAAGATAAATATCTACTGTTAAACTGACCCTTTAAACAGTCAAGCTGTCTTCCCCGACCACACTTTTCAACCTTAACTTACCTTCTACCAACAACTCCACTTCACATATAGCTTTACCAGCCTCGCTTTTAGCCACGCATTTATACATTCCTTCGTCGTCTAACACGGCCTTATGGATCACCAGCTCGTGTTGGTCTCCCTCTGATGCCACAGAGATCCGATCGCTTGGCTCAACTGGCTTATCGTCCACAAACCACGTGATATCAGGTGTTGGCTGCCCAATCACCTTGACCTTCAGGACAGCCTTGTCACCTTCATCCACCTTCAGGTCGTGAGGAACGTCTACAAAATCGGGCAGAATTGGCTCGTCTGCAACGGGTAGTGTCATCTGCACTGGCTCGTACTGCAAAGCAGACATGGTATCGGGTATCAAAGGCACATCGCCTTTTCCGGGTAAAAGAAGCTGCAAAAACGAACATACATTATTATTACATTCTGCTCACAGGGGGTTGTCTGCTCAAAGTGCAAAAGGGAAGAAATATTTCTACCTGAACTTCGCCGAATGGTGCTTTGCTCCCTGGGAATTCTTTACTTGACACCTGAGGTTTTTCCTTAGAAAGAGGAATTTCTTCCTTTTTGACTGGCAGTTTAAGCTGCACCTCTCCAAAGGGAGGTGAGCTTACAGGAATACTTGTTTCTACCACGACTGGTCCCTCTGTGGGCTTCACTTCATCTTGTTCTTCATCGTCTTCTCCTACACAAAAAAATATGAAGCCTCGTAAGCTACACACAGCCATTCCTTACATTCCCACTACATTAGGCCAGAATGTTATAAAAAAATTGTTATGACACTGTCTTCAAGTGATGACAAACAACTGTCATGAGGTTTAAATCTCGTAGGAGAATGTTTTTATACTCTCACGAATGTTGTTCCGATAGCTGAACTTCATATGCCGGTGCATTTTCCTACTGTTCCGTTGGAGCACCATGGACTCGCATTGAGCCCTTATTATGATGAACACTTACCAGGTTAGTTTCGACAAGGCAGGTCGATAGTTGTGAACATAAATTCTGTGTCTTCGTGAAACTATATGTACGATATGTGCGCAAAATCCAATGTTTTCTACTGAACAAAGTTCACATACACTTTCCAGATAGAAAGTCAGTCATACGATCTTCCACAACTTTGTTCTTACTCTGTCATTCACAATACTGCAAGCAACGACTCCTTACCTGTCACCAACAACTCTGCCTCAGAGATGGCTTTTCCGAACGTGTTTGAAGCCACACATCTGTACATACCCTCATCCTCCAGCTTAGCAGAATTGATAACCAGGACACAGCCATCAGTGTCGTCAAACTCAATCCTGAAGTTTCCTCCTTCTTCAATTGGCTGCTCATCTTTGAACCACTCAACGTCAGGCTCTGGTTCACCACTTATCCGAACCTCAAGCTTTGCTGCACTACTTTCGAAGACTTCCTGGGATTTCAAAGGTTGAAGGAACTTTGGAGACTCGCCCTCGGGTTGTTTTGCTGTAAAATTAACAAGAGGTGACGTGAGTAAAAGGTAGACAACTCATTGGCAACTGAATGTTTGTTGCATTTCTAGAACTTGTCAAGAAATCAAGAGCCACATGCCCAGTTTTTGTGCGATGAGTATGAAAAATATCGCTTCTAAAGAGGTGAAAGGTCCATCCAAATGTCCGAATGATGTGAATCATTAGGGTAAGGCAGCTAAACAACTCACCTTCGATATTAACATTGAAGTCTCTTGTTGCTGTGCCAGCAGGGCTGGTAGCTTTGCACTGGTATGTTCCAGAGTCATCAGGTGTCGCGGCGACAATAATCAGTGTCTGCTTGTCTCCTTGCACATCAGTCTTGTACTTGCTGCTTGTTCGACTGATAGGTTTGTCATCTTTGTACCATTTTACAGACGGCTCTGGTTTTCCACTTACTTCAACTTGCAGTGTTACGTCACCTCCTTCGTCAATCACCGTTGGCGTTTCACTGGGTTGGTCTGAGAACTTGGGTGCGATCAATTGTTCCTTCACTGTCAATCCTGCAGAGCAAACCGTTTTTCCAACCACATTGGAAGCAACACATTTATACCTTCCTTTGTCTTTTGCCTCACACTCTTTGATTGTAAATGTGTGGCGGCCATCAGCCACGTTATCTACCACAAACCGCTCATCAGTTGTAATCTCCCGATCAGATGTAAACCATTGCACTTCTGGTTGTGGGTGGCCTTGAACTTTGACACTGAAGACAGCAGAATCGCCTTCAAATGTGTTCAGATCTTCCATCTTCTCCACAAATTCTGGTTTTGTTTGAACTTCATCGACTATCTCATTGACAAGGAGTTCCAACGTACATGTTGCTGATCCAAACTCATTCTGAGCCTTACACTCATATTCTCCTTCATCATCCAGCTCTGTGCTACTAAAGCACAGTGAAGATCTCTCTCCATCAAAGTCAATAGTTACACGCTTACCTGTTTCCACAGGCTCACCCTCTATAAGCCATGTAATTTCTGGACTTGGTGTTCCTGTGACCTTGCAGGAAAGTATGGCTGCATCACCTTCAAATACCTCCACGGGAGTGACGGCGTCAGTGATTCCTGGTCTAATGCCATCCACAGAATCTTTGCCTTAAAATGAAATCAATATATGATATTTAAGCAAAAGTAGGACAAATTAACAGGTTTCTATTTTACTCAAAGCATTTTACACAATCAGAAAAGGACCGAAACACTGTCGCCACCACATAAGTTCCACAACTGTAGGAGAGGACTTATATTTTTCACGCAGAATCGGTGAGCCTACGACCATGTTATCTTTTTAGGTCATCCTTACAAATGAAACGACAGGAACAATCAACCTTGAATGTGGAATATACACATTCAAGCCCTCAACTGAAGATTTAACGAGAATACTGTTAGTCTAATGTTGCGTCAGTGATCTTCTGAATGAGAATGTGGACAATAAAAATACTTTTCTTTGGTTGCTGGAACAGAAAACAATCTCATCTTGCCACCCACATGATTTCTCCTGTGGCACAATCTGCCAAACATAATTTGCCGGGTTGCGGGGGAAACATTTTTGTAACAAATTCTAGTTACGAGTAATTGTTTCTGTGATAAAGCAAGGGTAAAATACAATATATACAATGTACAAAACAAATGTGCAGAAACGTGCAAGTGTTACCCTTAATGGTGACATTGAAAGTGCTTGTGCTGTCATCAGTGGTCTCACACTGGTAAATCCCCGAGTCCTCAGGTGAGACATCTTTAATCGTCAAGGTGTGAACACCTCCTTTAGCATCGATATTGTAGTGATTGCTCTGTGTGATGGGTTCATCATCCTTAAGCCAGCTGACTGTGGGATGGTCAGCACTCATCAAAGCCTTCAGTGTTACATCCTGGCCTTCTACAAACTCCAAGGGTATTTCTGCTGTGTCTGGGGTCTTTAGAGACTCAGATTTAGGAATAACAGACAAGTCAGCAACACAACTGTCCTTTCCAGCCTCGTTCATGGCTAAACAAGTGTACTGACCTGCATCAGATGGTTTGCAGTTTTCAATTACAAGAGAGAACAGGTCAGGTTCATTGTCATCCACATCATCAATTATCATGACACGACCTTCGTCTTCTAGTTGTACACCATCTTTAAACCATTCCACGACTGGTTCTGGATTTCCAACAACACGGATGTCAAAGCACGCATTCTCGCCTTCAATCACATTCAAGTTGTGCAGTTTCTCTTTAAATATTGGCAATGCCATTCCTTCTTCAATAAGAACCTCAGCAGACGTTGACACAACTCCTTGGTTGTTCTCTATTTGACACAAATAGTCCCCTTCGTCTTCAAGTGTCGAGTCTTGGATGGTCAGGATACAAACTGTGCCGTCAAATGAGCTAGATATTCGTTCATCATCAGTGATAAGATCGTTGTCATGGTACCATCTCACTTGAGCATCAGCTGCTCCAGAGACATGGCACTCCAACACAACAGGTTGTCCTTTAAGAACTTCTACTTCAGCCAACGGTTTGGTGATCTCTGGCACTGAGCTGACTGATTTTGCACCTGTGACATTGTAGGTTGAGCATAACCATTCATAAAGCTTTTACCAAATAAAAACAAACTACACTGTATTAGTATTGTTAGTATAGTTGCTAAGATATAGTGACCTATTGTCTGTACTGTGATACATTTGAAGCCCGCTATGCCAAACTCTCAAGGAAAAGGAACAGGGCCTTGCCGACGGCCCGTAGAAAATGACTGAAAAGGTAATACGTGGGCTTAAGATAGTGGGGAGTGTGAAATTATTGAATTCAGGATAGCGAGGTTCAACTGTATTGACATTCACAAATTAACAAAGATATCTTTAAAGGCTTATTATCAAACGAAATAGAAATGACCAATCTAAAAAAGTCGGAGAACAGCAAGAAAAGGAAGCGTTGAAAACACAGGAAGATGACAACATTATGGGCTACCTTTAATCTCAACATTGAAAGCACGAGTACCAACTCCAGCTTCATTTGTGGCAGTTAGCGTGTAAGTTCCTTTGTCCTTAACATTTGGATTCTGAATCAATAAGGTGTGCAGGTCATCTTTTGAGGTGATGGAGATATGTTCGCTGTCTGTAAGTGGGACTTCATCTTTATCCCACTCTACCTCTGGTTTGGGGATACCCTGTACCTTGGCTTCAAGCTTCACATCCCCTTGGTCTGTTACTTCAAAAGGAATAACAGTTTCATCTTCAACAAAAGAAGGTCTCTCCAACTCAGACGGTATATTGTCAGGATGACCGTCTTCCTTCCCTTCAAAATCAACAGTGAATGTTTTCCATGACTTGCCTGCTTTGTTTGAAGCTGTACATTTGTACAGACCCTTGTCATCTGGAGTGGCACCTTTTATAACTAGGGTTTGCACTCCCGCTCTAGACTGTATCTGAAAGTGGTTACTCTCCTGTATAGGTTTTCCATCCTTTGTCCACTCTACTTCTGGCTCTCCACTGAACTGCACCTCCAGTTTGACATCGCCATCGTCCGAAACTTCAAATGATGGCTCTTCCTCTGTCTGTTCCACAACTCTGGGAGGCGACAGACCTTTTTCTATCTGGCCACCTCCAGCTGGTTTATCCTTGGTACCTCCTATGTTAAGGGTGTATGTCCTGATAGATTTACCAGCTGGGTTGGTTGCTGTGCAAATGTACTTTCCTTCATCCTCTGGTGAGGCACCTTTTATGACAAGCCTATGGATGTCATCTGAAGAAGACAGTTGGATATGATCACTCTCTGTTATCGGTTGATCATCTTTCGCCCACTCAACATCTGGAGGAGGATTCCCTGTAACTTTAACTTCCATTGTCACATCACCATTATCTGAAATCTGAAAAGGACTTTCCAAATGGTCTTCAAAAGAAGGCATCACCCAATCTTCATAGCCTTCTATGTTCACATCAAAACTTCTAGTGGAAGTTCCAGCATCATTTGATGCAACACAAATGTAAGTTCCTTTATCCTTTGGAGTGGGCCCCAGGATCGTCAAGGTGTGTATATCCTTGTCACTGCGCAAAACAATATTTTTGCTCTCCGGTAAGGGCTGGTCATCCTTTAGCCACTTCACCTGGGGAGGAGGCTTACCACTTACCCTCACTTCAAGTTTAACATCACCATCAGGGTTAACTTCAAAGGGACTTGAACCTTCTGGTAAGGCGATGAAGCGGGGAGCTTCGTGACCATCTGTTATACTCTCTCTTGAAGCCGAGAGTTTCTTTTTACCAGGTTTTGTAGTCTCTGGTTGTTCTGAGGTAATTTCAAACTTTGGCTCAATGGCGAACATCACTGGTTCAGCTGAATCAGCTTTGAACTGCACTTCAAATGGTACTTCAAGGATGGGTCCAAATTCTTTGCCAAGTGGTGCAACAGCTAAGCTAACTTTACAGGATTCCTCCCCAGCTTCATTGAACGCAACGCATCTATATGGGCCAGCATCTTCTATAATGCTCTCCTTAATAGTAAAGGAGAACTTTCCATGGTCAACATCTTCTTTGATAACAAATCTCCCTTGGTCTTCTATTGCCAGTCCATCCCTGAACCAGTCAACCTCCGGTGGTGGACTACCGCCTACAACAGCACTGAACGTTACTTCTTGACCAGCCGATATTGTTTGATTGTCTGGTTTCTTTTTAAAATACGGTGGAGTGTGCTCTTCTTCAACTAACAATTCACATTCAGTTGATGCCATGCCAAAGTCATTTCTAGCAACGCACTTGTAATCTGCCTCGTCATCCAGCTCCGTACGCAAGAAGATTAAACGGCAGATTTTGCCATCAAATTCTGTGCGAACACGCGTGGTCTGCCTAACTCGAGAATCATCTTTGTGCCACTCAATTGATATCTCAGGAGAACCAATAACTTCACACTCCAGGGTGACAGGAGAACTCTCGACAGCTCTCGGTGACTCCAGGATCTTTGAAAACCGCGGTGCACTTCCTTTCGGCTTTGTGGCTATACAAAAACAAATGCAAGGTTCCTTCACATTTCCATATACGATAGGCGTATGTCTGAGTAGCTCACTCCACAAACTGCACGAGTGCAGCGCGTACGAAGTATGAGATGCTGAGCGAAAAGCATTAGTTGAAACACACGAATACCCTTAACAATTGTCGCCAACACCAGTTACAAGTTAAGCAAGTTACTGTATATCCATAATAGATGAGGTAAAGACTGGATAGCTTACTCCAGATGCTACAAGGGGGTAGCAAGTACAATGTACAATGAGCTGAATAGCAGTAGTTAAGATACCCGAAGATGCCCTTAATTGTCACCAACACCAGTTAGATTAAAAGAACATATACTCCACAACAGATGATTTAAATCAGAGTAACCTGCTTCAGGACAGTAAGTGTAATGCAAGGTGTACAAGAGCTGGAAAACAAGCATTAAGATACCCTTAAATAACTCTTAACTGCCACCAACACCAGTTACAGTGTAGAAAGTGTTAACCACAATATAACAGTTCTACTTACTCAACTGCCCAACAGACTACAACAGAGTGATCACTACAATGCACAGTTGAGGTACATGAGGTGCCCTCAATTAGTAAAATCACGATCAACACCAGCATAATATAAGCAATTTTTACCCACGATAGCTGAGTTCAGGATTGCGTAGCTTGAGGGACAGGTTGCATTAGAGCAGTTAGTACACTGTACGATGTATAATGAAGTGAGCACTGAGCATTAGTTGACACACATGAAAGTACACTCAATAAAAACAGATACACGCCAGTTACCATATCATCACGAAAATATCACTGATTATTTCATGTCTGTCTCACTTAAGTAACTTCACTAGAACAACATGCGCGTGGAATGACAAGCGATGAGTCGATAAAAAATCCTAGTTAGGACAAATAAATCATATCGTAAACACCGTAAAGTTCCGAAACAAACCACTCTCGCTACTTTCGGCTTTTGCATCATTTCCTATCGCTGCTTTCTTAGGGTTACAACTATCACGGGGTCCGTACTCTTAGCTGACGTGCATGTAAAACGTCTGCCCTGTAAGAGTCAATCCACCGCGATAAAATAAAAATGAAGTGACATTGTTGTGAGGAATCAGAAAAGGGAATACAAATTGATGAAAAGAATTTACAGTGATCGGTTAATGGCATTTTAGAGTCTTATATTAGCTCATCTGAGACGAACAAAAATCAGTTTGGTACACTTTGCTATATCTGTTATTTTCATTGTTTAACAAGCAAACAAGTCATATTACGTCTGGGGTCGCAACTTTCTGAAGGGTGGAAAGTTTCGGCCTATGTTAACAACAATGAAAATTTATTGCTACTTTTAGAAAGTCGCTGTTTTAAGAACTCTATGGCACTTTACGACAAAGTGTAGTTTAGCAACAGCAAACTCAATTGCAGTTTCATTGTAAAAGTCTTTGACGCAAATCGTACTTTGTACTATCGCACACACAGTTCATAAATTTTATAGAAAGTGACTGAACAGTGACTGCAAGCAAGGTTTTAAACACAAATGACCAAAATAAATAGAATACCTTATTCTGCTACCCCGTATACTTCGGTTGACCAGTATAATGTATTAAGGGTGTTAGAACTGTTTCAGCCTTGATTGGTTTTTAATATTTTCCTACAGCAAATGACAATCACAAATGTTTTACCAAAAAATAAATATAAATTCTCACCCTCGATGTTGACGTTGAATGTCCTTGTGGTTGTCCCACCTGGGTTATTTGCTATACATTTGTAAGCTCCAGAATCTGCAGGGCCAGCGCCAACAATGGTCAATGTGTGTTTGTCACCATCGGCTTTGATGTTAAAATGGCTACTGTTCTTGAGAGTTGCATCATCCTTGACCCATTCTACAGTTGGTGTTGGCTTGCCACTAACAGTAGCCTCCAACAAAATATCACCGCCATCTTCGATCACATTTGGAAATGAAGGCTCGTCTGTGAATACAGGAGGTGTAGGTTTTTCCATGACAGTAAGGTCAGCGCTGCAAGACGTCAGACCAGCTTCGTTTGCAGCAATGCAACGGTATGTTCCATCATCAGACAGAAGGCAATTGGTCAACTCCAACGAATGCATATCATCATCTGAGAGGAATTCATAGCGCGGTTTTCCTTCTAAAGCTGTGTCATTCTTCAGCCATTTTACATCTGGCTGAGGTGTACCAGACACACGGACATCAAATCGTGCCAAATCTCCTTCACATAACTCGATACTGTTCATTTTCTTCAAGAATTCGGGAGCAACAATTGCCTCATCAACAACTAGTTCTATGGTACAAGAGACTCTTCCAACCTTGTTAGTTGCTGTGCATGTGAACTCTCCATCGTCAGTTTGTTTTGCATCCTTCACTGTGAGAACAGACCTATTTTCATCAAATTCCAATTTAAAACGATAGCTTTCCCGCACAAGCTTTCCATCTTTAAACCACTCAATTTCTGGTTCTGGGAGGCCAGAAACAACTGCTTCAAATCTAGCTTGGCCTCCCTCAACAATCTGTACTCCTTGAGGCTGGACGACAAATTCTGGTGCATGCATTTCCTTCTCAACTTCAAGATTAGCAGAACAAGAATCCCTACCACCACTGTTAGAAGCAACACAGCTGTATTTCCCATCATCCACTAATCTAGACTGAGTTATTGACAATGTATGAATGCGGCCTTCAGTGTCTATTTGAATATGATCATCAGGTTCAATGTCTCTGTCATCTTTAAGCCACTTTAGGGTTGGTTTGGGTCTTCCACTGACCTCAACCTCGAAGTCTGCATCAGACCCTTCGACAACCTTTTTATCTTCAAGGCGCTGAAGGAACCTTGGTGGGATGACATTTTCTCGTACTGTCAATTGTCCTTCACACGATACTTCTCCTCCCTCGTTTACTGCTGTACATCGATAGGTACCCTGATCTTCTGTTGTGGCACCATAAATAAGGTAGGCATAACTTCCTCTCTCTTCATTCTCAACAAACTCAGTTCTAGATGTTGTTTCCTCAATCACAACACCATTCTTGTACCAGTCAATATCAGGTTCTGTGCCTTGAACACGAACCTCCAGTCGCACATCCTTATTTTCAGTCACCTCAATGTCTCTGAGAACCTCCAAGAACGAGGGCTTTTTGATCTTCTCTTGAACAGACAGCTTTCCTGTGCACGAAACTTTACCTACTTCATTTGTGGCAGTAGCCATGTAGTCTCCTTCATCCTCTGGCAGAACATCCATCAAAACAAGCCTGTGAATGTCGCCATCGGACTCCAACAGAGTTTCTTCGTTTCCTTCAATCTTTGCACCATTACTGAACCACTCGACATCGGGTGTAGGGATGCCAGAAACTTCCACCTCAAAACGTGCAGTGTCACCCTCTGTTACAGTAAGATCTTGTAAGCTCTTTGCAATTTCTGGTGGAACAAGTGACTTTTCCTCCTTTGGAACTCCAAGCACACCTTCAAGGGGTAGCTCACGTTGTACATCAACAGTGTGAGATACAGAGATTTCTTCAATGACATCACATATTTTTCCTTCATCTGCTACTTCTTCCGGTTTCTTTGCTGGTTTGACAACAAGTTGTGCAACACTCTGAATTGAACCAACATCATTTTTAGCCTGACATTTGACTTCACCAGAATCCTTTGGTGTTGTTTCATGGATGATCAATCTGTGTACGTCTTCAACTTTCTTTTCCTCGTATCTTTCACCGGGTTCAACAAGTACACTGTTCCTAAACCATGAAACATCTGGTTCTGGATTTCCTTGCACTTGCACTTCGAACTCTACATCACTACCCTCTACAACTTCTACTGGTTTCAGTTCTTTTACAAACTCCGGTTTGGTCGTAATTTCATCAACTAGAAGTTCAGCAATACACTCTACTTTTCCAAATGAATTCTTGGCCACACACTTGTACTCCGCTTCATCATCTAACACTGTACCATCAATAATCAAGGCATGTTTATTTCCTTCTTGAGTGATGTGGGTATGCTCATCTTCTTCCACAAGGTCATTTTCAACAAACCACTGCACAGCTGGTCTTGGCATCCCATCAACAACAACTTCCAAGCGAACTGCATCTCCTTCAACGACATGAACACTAGTCAGTTCTTTGAGAAACACTGGTGCTTTACCACTTGGCTCTTTTTCTATTGCTGGAGGCACAGCCTCAACAACCTGCTGTGCCTTGGTGGGAACTGCCTTTACACCTTCATCAACGACTTTGAGCTGTGCACTTGTAACTGCTTTTCCTGCTACATTCGTTATGATGCATTTGTACTGCCCAGAGTCATTTGGTGCTATGTCTTCTAGCACAAGCAAGGATGAACCAGGCTCAGTCTCAATGTCCATACCTTCATCATCTTCAGAAACTTCCTCGTCGTCCAAAAACCATTTGACTTTTGGTTCTGGGCTGCCAATGTACTTGACAGAAAACTCAACAGTGTTGCCAGCATCTGCTGTGGAGTCATAGAGTTTCTTCGTAAACCTTGGTGGTACAGTGTCCTCTGCAACAGCCAGTGTTGCTTCACAAGAAGCTGTACCAAACTTGTTCCGTGCCTTGCAGGTATATATACCACCATCATCATCTCGACAGTGCGTTATGATAAAGGTATGTGTATTTCCAGTTGCTTGTGTTTCAAACCGTGGCCCAGATTTTAACAGCTTGGTACCCTTTAGCCATTCTACAAAAGGAGTTGGCTTTCCTTGAACGCTAACTTCTAAACGAGCAGGACTTCCATCTGGTATTTCAGTATTCTCAAGGACTCTGATAAACTCTGGAGCTTTACCCTCGCCATTGACTGTCACTTTGGCTGAAGTAGAATCTTTTCCAGCAGAATTACTTGCCGAGCATGTGTATGTCCCCTCGTCATCCATGTCTGACTTGAGTAAGTTTAAGATGCAAGTGTTATCCGATGTCACCTTCAGTTTGATCCTGTCACTTTCCTGGACTTGCTGTTGATCTTTGAACCAAGTTATATCGGGATCTGGTTTTCCAACCACTACACATTTCAGCTTTAATGGCTCCCCCTCTGACGCTTCAACACTTTCTAACTGCGATGTAAATTTGGCTGGTATTTGTAGAGGTGATATGTGAAGATGTGCTGAGGACTGGGCGTCTCCAGCCTCATTGGAAGCCTTACAGATATAGTCACCTGCATCTTCCAGTTTACCATACATGAGGATTAAAGCAGAAGTGTCTTCATCGTGGACGAGTTCCAGATGCTTGTCTTCTTTAACCGGCCGTCCATCTTTATACCAGGTTACATCGGGTTCAGGCATACCTGTGACTTTAACATCAAAGCGAGTGCAAGATCCTTCGATGATGTATACATCCTTCAAATTTTTTACAAAAGCGGGAGGGCTTGTTGGAGTAACTTGTTTCACAGTTAGATTGCAGGACTTTCTGACTGCTCCAGCAGTGTTTTTAGCTCTGCATGTGTATTTTCCTTGATCACTGCAGCGTGCATCCTTGATCTCTAAGCTACAAATTTCATTCTCCCTTGTTGCATGGAAACGTCTGTGTGGATAAATTGTAATTGGTTGCTCGTCTTTGTACCAAACTACTTCAGGTGGAGGAGTACCGGTGACAAAGATCTGCATTTCCACGGAGTCTCCTTCCTCTGTTGTCTTGTCTTCAAGTTCAGAGGAAAATTCAGGAGGAATGGACCGTCGACGCGATGTAGGCTTACTCTCAGTCATCAAATATATCTCAGGAGCACTGCTTTCACCTGGTTGAGGAAGCTGAACTTGAATGGGTGCAAAGAGAGTCCCATCTTGCCCATCAAGAGTTAAAGTGACTGCCAGTGGTTCTTGATTTGGGTCTCTGTAAAAAGAAAACCAAACAGACATGGCAAAACTTTCTTGTTAGTGTCCAGTTATCTAGCACAGAGTATGCTCAACTTAGCATTAACTTTAAATATTCCTAGGAAAACTTAATCATCAATTACAACATTTGTCATTTCGTCTGGTTCATCAAGATAGATATGCTTCATTTCAACATTCGTAATTGGCTTTGTGCTACGAGAGTGTGTAGCTTGTTGCTATTTCGGCACGTTGTAGTTAAAAAAAAAAAAGAAAAAAAGGAGAAGTTCTTACATTGTTATAACAGACATGTCGGTTTGTGGCTCATCAACATCTGGTTCTCCATCTGATTCACCAGCTGTATCGAAATAAAGGAAAAGGTTGTCAATAATCAAATCCACTTCTTCTGATCTCTACAACTTCATCAGTTAGCAAGACTTGAATATATTGTTCTGATACAATATGATACTAAAAACTCAATCTGGTGATTGATCAGTAGTTTAAGGTATACGAGCTCCACTTAATACATGTATGTTGCAGATACAGTGAGATTGACAATTGTTGAACAAGTGAAAGTTTTCTGTGAATCAATACTACATCTACCATCATGCCTTTATCGTCCAGAAATTAAAATACACGGAACTTTTCAATATACCGCTAGAGCAGCGGCACCTTTACAAACCAAGATCAGCAAACAGCGAGTGATGAAAGAACCAAAACCATTCGTGAATTTTCCATTTCTAGTTAAAGTAGGGTTAAATTCTCACTTCACACCTAGCTGGCCGACCAAAACTAACAATAGTAAGTTTTGATAAGTAGTCGCTAGTCATTAGCCTTACTCTGAAATGGTAAATAAATGTAGCAATGTGGTCTGATATTTTGATCTACTTACATTCAACATTCAGGTCTGCCATGGAAGTTGCTGTTCCTGCTGTGTTTCTAGCTTGGCAAATGTATGTTCCCTCATCTTCGATATCGACTTCCGAAATCTTCAAACTATGCAAATCGCCGTCCTTCTCGGCATGGACACGCTCTCCTGTTCTGACGGGATTATCATCCTTCATCCATGCTACCTCCGGCTCTGGAACGCCAGACACACGGGCATCCAGCTGTGTTGGCTGGCCTTCCTTGGCTTTCAGATTTGACAACGGCATGGTAAACACTGGCGCTACTGGGGCTGCAAAATGATTGGATCGATGTTTTAGCTTTCCAGCAAAAGTCCCTGTATTGGAACACATGGTCGTTTTGAGCAATTACCTTAAATTGTGTCGACTTGTACATAATGTGCGCCAGAAGAGCTGTCAGATAACTCTTCCATGCACTTAATCAAAATTCCAAGAAGCGCAATATATTACTAAGATTATAGAAAACTCAATAATAAAGGCATGTTCTACAGAAATAACAAGGAAGGATTAAAGGGATTGCAGTTTCGAAACCATGACGTCTCGTATTCGCTTCAATTCCGTTTGTAAAACAATGAATTCATAACAGCCTTTCCTCGTTATCTGTTCTTGCTTTCCGGTGAAAGAATGTTCAACTGAATTCAAATCAACACATACCTGATGCAAACTGTACAGGTTCCGTTTCTACAACAATTTCTGAAATCTTGACACGAAAGAAGACATTAGTAGACAGAAAACGTACTTGGAACTTAATATGTCGACATCTTTAAAACAGAGCGTGAGGTGGAGATGTACAAATAACAACCTCATACATAAAGTTTTTTTCCTGTTCATTAGTTGAACTCGACTATATCACTGATTACATGAAGAACAAAATGAACTTAGTAAATATTCCCAACCCTGGACCTCACGTTCGGTTGATTAGTAACAACGTAATACTGTTTACTGTTTAAGCTCATACTTCATCTGCCAGTTTGGATCCAGGCTTTGATTTCAGCTTCACGGTGTACTCTAAATGAGATGAAAGAAGACAAAAGCTCTAAGAAAGTTTCTAGAGGAGATTCTTTTACTTCCAAAGGCACCCTAGCACAAAAATAATGAAACAGCAAACACTACCTACAATTAAAGTGATGATCGGTAGTTTTCACTTTAATTCACATTAGTCTTTCATTCCCAGATTTTGGTTTGGGTTCGTTATCTTTGTCTTTCAAGACTTATATGCATTTGTTAAGAAACCAGGTATTACCAGCAGGTATGATGATTTCTGCTGTGGACTTCTTTCGCCGTAACACTGTTGATGGCACCCAGATTTCATTGTCCCTGGAACCATCCGCTAGTAAGCGGACTACCTTGTACATTCCAGGGCGCGACAGTCGATCTAGAACCACTACAGTCTCATCCTTCCGAAGACAAATGTTGTTATGGTCATCTCGGTAATCCTCTAGTGCTACACAGAACTCAACCTCTTTTGGAGTGCCAGGAACAAGGATCTCAAATCTGAAATAAAGTAATATTGAACATTAATTAAAGAAGCTCATGCAGTCGTGGGAGGCGCGGTGGCCTCATGGTTAGTGCTCTTGACTCTGGAGCGAGCGGTCCGGGTTCGAGCTCTGGCCGGGGACAGTGTGTTGTGTTCTTGGGCAAGACACTTTACTCTCACAGTGCCTCTCTCCACCCAGGTGTATAAATGGGTACCTGCTATTTGTTGGGGAAACCTAACAAAATTGCGGGGAAGTGACCTGCGATGGACTAGCATCCTGTCCAGGGGAAGTAGAAATACTTCTAGCCGCTTAATGCTACAGAAACCGGGATAAGCTCCGGCAGCTATGAGCCAGCCTTGGCTCCAAGGCTTCACTTTTTTATGCAGTCATGGTATTTTGAGTTATTTTAGCCACGTACAAAATAACGTTTACATTGAAGGAAAAAAAAAACTGAAAATAGCAGCTTACTAAGATGGAAAAACACCAAAGAGATAATAAGAAATCTTAAAGGAACAAGGATGGTTGAGGAAAGCGAAGATTAACACGGATTACAAACAAAGAACTTCAAAAATGTAGGCTGAACGTTTCAAGACGTACAGCGTACAAGACGTGACGAGGTTTCTTTAACTCACCTAGGCTGGGATGCTGTAGTACACACTGAAGTAACATGCGTAGTACACATATGTTACCACACAGCAGACTAGGACTTAAGACTAGTACTTTTGGACAAAGATAGGATGCTAATACAAACGCTACAAGAACTATTTGGCAACTCGTAGGGTTACCAACTTTCAAACAATTGTGTCAAACACTTACTGGGTCTTCTGACGAATTTCTGCACAAAGGCGATCAACAACTTCTTTTCCAGCCTGCAAAGACAAAAGATTCCAATCATGAGCATTGATGCGAGTACATGTAGGTACTTGTATCTACATTTCCGCTACTTAATCCAGTCCATAATCCAGTGACCGACTATAGATAATAAGGGACCTCTTTTGATGGATAGTTGAACTTAAAATTAGATGATGTTTCAAGATGGCAGACGGACGTTTCGTCACGAGCTCTCGCTTTCTGTTCCTTGCTTTCCTGTTATATTTTGTCGGCTCCTCTCAGGATAACAGGCAGGATTTATTGACCGAATTTCGCCACCGTGAATTATGCTTTTCGCCATCCTGTCGACTGAAAGTGATAAGTTGGACATTCATTCGCCGAAGGCCACATGTCACAGCATGGAAGATTGTTGTGAATGTTTCAACACGGATCAAAAGATCAAAGGCAGCCACGGCTTACTACGGTAACTCGACTTCTACTTTCAGCCCAATTTTACAATTGCTACACGATGTGGAAACGAACCCCGGGCCCACACTGAATTATTCTACAAATGGTTTTGACAAAACGAATGGTAATGTGAGCATAGCACACCTAAATGTTCGCTCTCTCAAATGCCGAGAACATTACGTCCTTGTAAAAGAAACAGTGTTGGCCAACAGGTTCGATATATTTACGGTATCCGAAACATGGCTCAACAGCACGGTTCAAGATCTGGAAATTGAAATCCCTGGGTATTTTATCCATCGCCTCGATCGTCAGAATAACAGAGGTGGTGGCGTTTGTGCATATGTTTCGCGAAATTTCAAAGTCGAGTACTTGAGCGACATCTCATCCACCGCACCATCTGGTTTCCAGCAATTGTGGTTAAAAATCCAGGTCAGGAACATGAAATCGTTTATCATCTGCACAGCGTACAGACCTCCAAATACTCCACTGTCATTTTTTGACTCTGACTTAATTGAAACCTTTATTTATGCTTCGTCGTTCAATGTGCCTATTTACCTGCTTGGAGATATGAACTGTCGCCTCGAGAGTAGCGACAAGCCCGAGACGAAAGCCTTACTAAATTTCTGCCGCTCCTACAATCTCTCACAACTTATCACTAAGCCAACACGAGTAACGGAAACTACCAGCTCGATTTTGGATGTAATCCTGGCTTCGGATACAAAGCAAGTTCGTAATGTTATGGTCTTGGAAAGCTCGATCAGCGACCATGACCTAGTTTACATTACACTAAAACTAAAGAAAGAGCGCTCCAAGCCTGTTTATATCACTACCAGAAGCTACAAGCATTACAAGGCCGACGCATTTAATGATGATGTCTCAAAGGCACCGTGGTCGATAGTAGATATTTTTGATGATGTAGAGGACAAGCTTCATGTTTTCAATTCGTTATTTTCTTCTATACTAGACCAGCATGCTCCGATTAAAACTTTTAAAGTCCGTGGAAAGCCAAATCCATGTATAACGGATGACATACGTGCGCTGATGAAAACAAGAGATTACTGGCGCAAAGAAGCAAGAAAAAGCAATGACCCTATGACTTGGACGGTTTACAGAAATTTAAGACAGGAGGTTAAAAGAGAAATTAAAATCGCTGAACGAGAGTTCTTCTCAGAACAGATTCAAAGAAACCCAGGCAATACAAACAATATTTGGAAAGCAATCCGCCAAATAATCCCTAGGAAATCCACATCCCAGAGAATCTTCAGCAAGGATAACAAAACTGTCGCAGATGAGTTCAATCGGTTTTTCGTTTCAGTCGGCCAGAGTTCTGTTGACAAAATTCAAACATTGGCTAATAAATGCAATATGACACCCAAGCGAAATTATTTTGTCCCAAGACAATATCCTCCCCGTGAGCAGTTTCATTTGAATACCACGTGCAGTGGTGAGATCGAACGCATAATTTCATCAATGCCATCAAACAAAGCTCCAGGGATCGACAAGATTTCTGTTCGTGTTTTGAAGGACTGCCTTGCCCCGATCCTTCCAGTAATTACGTCTATTATCAACACTTCTATTGTGACATGCACATTCCCAACCACCTGGAAATTAGCTGAAGTGACACCTCTTCCTAAAGGTGAAAATCACGAACTAGCAAATAACAACAGGCCAATTTCGCTTCTACCGGTTTTATCAAAAGTTTGCGAAAGGGTAGTACACAATCAATTCACTTCTTACTTGCAATTAAACGAGAGGTTAACAAAGACCCAAAGCGGCAACAAAAAATGGCATTCGACAGAAACATCTGTCATAGAAACAACTGACACTATCCTTAAAGGGATAGACCAGAAGATGTTGACTTCGGCAGTATTCTTAGACATGAGCAAGGCCTTCGACAGCGTCAACCACGAAACCCTAATCTTGAAGCTGCAAGATGTAGGCGCCTCAGACCTAGTTATCCAGTGGTTTTGTAGCTACCTTTATGAAAGAAGACAAGTGGTTCGAATCCATTCAACATTGTCAGAGCCCTTGCCCATAGACTGCGGCGTCCCACAGGGAAGTATACTGGGACCACTTTTATTTAGTATTTATACTAATGACCTTCCTTCAGCACCACGAAAATGCAGCGTCCAGAGCTATGTAGATGACACCAAGCTTGCTATATCCTTCAAACTGAAAGATACCGTAAACGCCTTTACTGACTTAAGAGATGATTTACACAGAATAGGCCAATGGTGTTGCAACAACCATTTATTGTTGAACCCAAGCAAAACCAAACTCATGGTGTTTGGTGGCAGGCAAATGCACTCCAGATTGGTCATTCCAAACCTCACTTTCATGGGAAGAGAACTCATACCGGAACACACTGCTAAAGACCTTGGGGTGATTTTAGACAATAACCTAACTTATGATGAACACATTACCAAAACTGTCTCCTCCTGTATGTCTTGTCTCGGCCAAATAAACCGCACAAAGCATGTTTTTGACAAGCGCACCCTACTGACTATCATTAACGCACTAGTTTTTAGTAAACTTTTTTATTGTTCAAACGTATGGGCGAATACATCAAAAAGTAATATAAGTAAATTACAAGGTATTCAGAACTTTGCTGCTCGAATTGCGACGGGTACGCGCAAATACGATCACATCACACCAGTTTTAAAAGAGCTTAAATGGCTACCGGTAGCTACTCAGCTATACTTCAGGAGCGCTATTATGGCCTTCAAATGTCTAACATCCCGCGTGCCGGAGTACCTTACCTCCCAGTTCAGTAAGCGAGGAGAAATTAGTGGACGCGCCACGAGAAGTTCACAAATGCTGAACATCCCACTTTTCAAGACCGCCAGTGGTCAGAGAACGTTTTACTATAGAACAGTCAGCATCTGGAACTCCATGGACAGCTCTCTAAAAACTCTTGAGAAAGTATCTGATTTTAAATATTTTCTGAAACGTAAACTAATTAAGGATTTCATAGATTGTTAATTATTTTTTGATTTTAAGTGTAAATATTTCTTTGTACTTTCAGTGTGATTAATTTTAATTGTAAATATTCCCATAAGTAAAGTAGGTTTAAATTGTCATTGTATTTTTATTTTATTATTATTCTCTTTGAAAAGCCTCCGTGAGGAAAGTGAATAAAGTATGTATGTATGTATGTATGATTTTCTACGGATTACTGCCAAAAGAGTCTGGTCTTGGAGACAAGAGTAAAACTGGTACTTGTTCCATAGACTGACCAGTCTTAAAAGACGAGGCACAAAATGAAAAGTACAACCTTTGATTAAATGGAAGAAGACAAATTCTCGTAGTTGTATATTATAGTACCTCAATGTCGTTTGTATCAACTCCAGCCTTTAGTCCACACTCCAGAAGATCACCGAGATATGTTCTGTATTCTAAAACACGTTTGACAGGGCGTTCCAGGAGTTCATCAACAGGGCGAGAAGGACCTTCTGCCTCGCACTTCTGCAACGTTCAAAAGGGCAATTAAAAATAATACCTGAATAATGCTTCAAAACATTTCTTGAACTTCTGATAATTTTCTAGTCCTTATTCCTTGTACATGCTACATGCAGGTTATAATGATCAGGGTAACAAAAAGTGGGAGTAAAACGTCAACCATGAGTTAAGTACATTACATGTAATGAGAGTCTCTACCAACGAAATAATAAAGGAAGTCTCAGTTATCTCCTTTTCTCACATTATGGCAAATTCACATGTACTACACAACGTATCAACCGCGTGGCTTCTCGTGGAATGATAACAAAGCTAATACTTCCAAACCCACCTTGAAGAAGTCTTTTGGTTGAGATTGTAAACATCTCTCCGAGTCGCCTTTTCCATCACAGAAAGTTATATATCTGTCAAGCTCATGTTCCTTAAAATACAGAAATGCATTTATCAGAGTAGGTTCTTTTCATACCAGAACTGTACAAACGATTGATTGATTATGAAATGCTCTAGCACTTGCCTATTCATCTACATCAAATGAACAATTTGCATTTGTTAAGTCAAACCATAAACTGCATTTTAAAACAGCGCCGACAAAAAGAACTTTAAAATTACTGGTTTAAAAAACTTATTACTGAAATGCTTCACTATAAACTGCCAAAAACGACATTTTCACCACATTTAAAGGCCTTTCAATGAAGTTACGATCCACCGTACCCTTTTCTTGAAGACCTTGCCAACTTCTGAAGGATTTCCTTTACACTTAGCCAGCTCCTCACAAAAGATCCTGAAAATGACAAAATACACATAAGTCATGCATAATTCGAATAAAAAGACTTTCCATCGTTTGCCTGAAATTAACAATCTTAGACTAAATAGATTAAATCGAATATATAAAACTCGAAAGACCGTGTTTGACCACCTTTCCAAACACCGAGAAGAGAGTTGAAAATAAAACGAGAAGCGGGGTATTTTTACGAACTTCGAGGTGTTTGGTAATGGGGTCAAACACTGTTTTGAGTGCTTGATATAGATGTATTACTACTCAATCAAATCTAAAACTAAGGACAAAATAGAGAGATCAAATTAGAAATCTAGACACGAGATATCCAAACACCGTCACGGCCACTATTTCCTTTGTTTAAACGTATTAATGAGTTTGAGAAGTGACATTTAATAGTCTCAAGAATAGACCAATTTCGATATATTAAAATTCAGTCTAACACAATAGACCTCAGCACGACGCTCTAAGGAATAAACCCCACACACTCTGTAGTTATTCCCCAGAGCCTCGTACTGAGGTCTAATATATCGAAGTTGGTCTATTGCACAGTCAATGCAGACGAGACCAACGTACACTTTGTGGAAGAAGAAGATATCCTCTGAATTGATGAAGATGGTGTCTTTATTGTCAGCCAGCTCAGGTGAAGCTTTGGGTAGCTGATAGATATAATCCTGCAAAATATACATGTGAATATATGAGCCTCTATCTTTGCTCTTTTATAAAAATTGTAAACAATCAATCCTTTTTCCAAAGCATTAACCCCTTCATCTCAGTGGATACAGTGACACCGACGTCAAACTACAAAGTGTCTTAATTGTGAGCGCGAGGCATTGAGATTCTAATTCGCCAACGTCATTTATAAAAACAAACAAACCGCTGAAACAAATCAAGACTTCAAGACTTCCTTAGGCTAACAAAATATCGAGACTAAAATACGCACATGAGCGCCAAAACTCGAGAATGTGACACCCGTGAAATTTGACGAAAACTTTTCGAGACAGAGTAGTTTTTGAACGATCATTCGCCACCCCAAGTAGTGAACCATGTAAAATATCAATACAGTTCTCTTCACAGCCAGTCAATTTGCCTGGCACCCGGCCCTTTATAAAATCCCTGGAAATCAACTGGTAAAGTTCTTGCATGTACTAAGGAGCAGATACAAGCAGAAAGGGTATGACAATAGAACCTGAGAGAAAACAAATCCTAATATATAAGGCATTAATTTCAACAATCCAACTCCATACCTCAGCAAGGGATCTTAGGTCATCCACATATCTTTCTTCACTTTCAATCAAGTTATCAGTGATGGCATTCATCTTTTGCAACTCAGATTCTCTGTCCAAGTCAGAGGCTTCACCATTCACATAAGGGTACGGAAGTGTTAGTTCCACTGCATCAAAGTTGAAGTCCTTGGGTGTGGTCATAAGGTGTATCTCGGACTCGACCCTTGGTTGATCTTCGTCAGCTGGGTGGCCGTTGGCTAACTGACTTGAATCAACGCATGGGGCAGACCCTCTTCGTGGGGTTCCGGGTGGTGTGAAGATCAGAACTGAACCAGCATGTTGTGGAATGAGAAGCTCAACATGCTTTGAGGGTTGCAATCTACAGTAAGAGAAAACCAAATTAATTGCAAAGCACTAAGAATTTAAAGCTTTAGCTTCTGTCGCGCTGGCTGGATATGTCACGCAACTTATTAGTTGGCGTTTTCTCAAAATACAGTTCTGTTGCCATTTTCCAATTTTTTTTTTTTTTTCGTTTCGCTTCATCTCGTCTCGTCTCGTCTCGTTTCGAATAAAAAGTGTTTTCTTTCAAAACACGGTTATTTTTAATCTGGAAAAAAATTTGAACGGGGCAGATTTTGATCATGTGCTAGGTAACCAGTTGGAGAATTTCTTTCTTTCCCAAAACCAGGAACAGAAGCATCCTGCTCTTCAAATCCATTGGTCAAAACTTTGATCTTTTTAAACTTTTAAAATAAATACTAGCGAAACCAGAAACAAACAATGTTCGTCGTCCTCACTACAAGTTCAAAATATCAGTATTGAGTAAAATGATCGAGCACGAAAAACGCGGTGAACTATTGAAGTAGTATTATAGGTGTAAAAATTGGCAACGCGTTGTTCTACAGGAAACGTTTTGCATGAATAAAGTTGATCGTTTCTTTCAAAAACGTTTTTGCTTGACGCAATTAAAGTTCACTGTTTTCATTCGTTCCATTAGGGCCACGCAGTCGCGAGAAAAAAACGCAAAAATACACCTAACGTCTGCATACAAGGCCGGAGCTTATCCCGTTCTGTACCATGAAGCGACTAGGAGTATTTCGAACCCGGGCCGCTCGCTCCGGAGTCGAGCGCACTAACCATGAGGCTACCGCGCCTCCCGAGAAATGCACGAGAAAGACGAAAATTCACCTCCGCTTGAAGGATAAGCTAGAACCAGCCATCAACCCGGCGTGGGATTTTTGCGCGAACTTTCGAGTGACTCTTTTTACATGAGCCTGCTATTCTAACAACCCAGCGTTTTTAAACGAAAGCAATATAATCAAAATATTCACAAAATAACCTTGAAATGCCGATGTAGCGCAGTGGATTCGACGCTCGCCTGCCAAGCGAGAAGTTGCGAGTTTTACTTTTTTCCCCTTATTTAAAGATGCATCTTGTTAACGGAAATATCATATTAAGCACATCGATTGATCTTCGAAATCAAAGTATGTTAGGGCTGTTAGCCTTATTCCAGCACTAACTTATCGAATCGAGGAAGATGAACCTTGAAGTCTTCCCCTTATAATCGTATTTAAGCTAAAAAGGGCCAATAAATTCAACAGAAATCATAAACACAGTTTGGCGTAGGATCTGCAAACAGCACTAGTGAGTTAGTTCAGTTTCTATCTTCAAATCCAAAACTGCAACTCATTTCCATTCAACTAGCTGGAATCTTTTATCCGTCATTATCAGTATTACAATTAGTTACAGTCTCTGTCTGGAAGACAAATACATGTAGGTTCCCGATTTCACCTTCTACATTTACGTTATAGTGCACTATAATGAAGAGTCACCGGCGGTTTCGTTTTTTCATAGACCATGGTTCAGAGGCACTGATGATTTTAAAACGGCCAGACTGCAAAATCAACATTTCCTGTCCGGGCTAAATCTATTTCTCCGGTATGACCGGACAGGGCCGTTGAGGCTAAATCTAAATAAGTCCTGGTTTCATTTTCATTTAATTGCGTGGTGTTGCGTTTTGTTTCGTACCAATTGGCCGGCAACCAAACCTCCAGAGACGCTAAATGGCCACTAAAATAAACATAAAATGGGAGGGTTGAAGTACTTACTGCCTACGACTACTGGCAACAGAATCTTCTATCCTCCTACAGATGTTTTCATTTGCTCTTTTCATGTCTCCTTCAACTCTGTCAATCTCTTCAGGGCTGGTCTTGTCCATGGTATCAGGTGTACTTTCGACAGTTTTCTTAGACCGAACATTGACATTCAGATTCTCAGAAGGTGGCAGAGCACCAAAAACATAGAGATTTGACGTCATTTCGGGTTTTTCTGGAACCAGCATCTCCACTTCAGTTCTTGTCTCTTGCTTGATACTTGTCGTTGTCTCACGTGTTGTTGTTTTCCACACTCTTTTCCTCATGAGTTGAGCCTGATCCGAAGAGGGTGGTGGTGTTGTTTCCGTGTGAAGGGCTGTTTCAACTTCAATGTCTTTGCTGATGAAGGGCCCAAGGGAAGTCACTGTGACATCTTTCTTCACCACTTCTGCACCCCATGGAGACAAAGCCATTTGATTAGGTTCTCGCTTAGTGTCCTCACTGATGTGAACCAGTATCTCATGCTCTGGGATCTCGGCTGGCTTGACAGCCTTGCCTCCCTGGAACCAACCCTGGATCTCCGACTTGATGATGGGCTCAATCTTCTGTTCGGCTTCTACACTGACAGGTGCATCTGACCTCACTCGCACCGACACCTGCGGACGCTTGGCTGGTCCAGCTTCCTCAAGTACATCCCGATCCCCAGGTCTCTTGCTGCCTAGAACCCCATCAATGAATGATGACAGTACATTAACTCGCATTGGCTTCTCATAATCTGCAGAGACGGGAGCAGATTCCAGTAGTTCTTTCTCATAGGCCTCTACACTTTCAGCTGTTACTTCTTCCGCCTGACAAAAATCAATGAGGGAAGTTAATCTGTACATAACAGAAACAGAAGCTGTACTCTACAAAATAACAAAAGGATAAATGGTAGAACTGTACATTTTCACGTAGTTTTGTGCTACAAATTAGACAGTGATTCAAAATCAATAATTTACAGTACAGTCGAACCTCCAGCTGCGTCATAAGCGAGCGCGACCACTATTAGAGCAGAAAGTGTGAAATTTGACCTTTAGCAAGCGGCCACTGGACAGATAACATAGAGAAAATTGGATAATATGGCGTTGCAACATTATCACATTCCTAAGTATTAAAATGGGAAGTACCGGATTATTTCTCGAAATTGATTTTTCTCATGAATAAGACATTTAAAACACAAGTCCCTGCAGTTATCATATGCTAATGAGGCAAACTTTTGACCCAATATGATCTAAGCTCTCGTTAGCTCCCACCTCCTTTAAGTGTCCACCTACATTGTATGCTTGACATTTTAGGTGGTCACTTACGGGAGGTTCGACTGTACTATACAAATGCCAAAAAACAGCAGAGACCGAAGATTAGTAATTCCAATGTTCATCAGCAGCTTGAACACACAAGGTTCGTGTAGACCTTTAAGTTTGGCTCGGAAATCTTGCTGCTAACCCATACATGTTAGAACAGGTACACAAGATAGCTATACCTTGGGAGGTAGTCCTCTCTCCTTTCTTTCCCTGAGTCTCTCTGCTAAACGGAATAGGTCATTATCCATGAGATCAAACTTGGTGGAAATCTCTTTCTGTTTAGACATGAGATCTTTGGCTGCGGAGCGAGGTTCATCCATTGTGAGCTTGGCGGAGAGTTCAGCCAATTTTTTTAACCTCGCCTCTTGCTTGTTGAGACCTGGCTTGACAAAGCCTTCTAACATGTCGAGAAGTTCTACGACTTCCTCCTCTGTTTTGCATCTTTTTGCTCCATCTCGAGTGGTTTTCAAGAAGTGCTCACTGTCACTGATCCAAACCGATGCCTGCCAAAGAGAGGGAGGAAGAACTCTCGATTGTGGATAAAAGGTACATGTAACAGAACCCAGCATAATTAAAAGAAGTTTTAATAGAGGGCATTCCTTTGTGCCCTAGACACAAAGCACCAGTGCATCTGGTCCTGACATTGACTGACTAACATACAGGCCCAGGTTGTTCGAAAGGTTGATAACGCTATCCACTGGATAAATCACCATCCATTGGATAGCGTGGTTTGCTTTGTTAACACTTATCCACTGGAAAGCGATTTATCTGGTGGACAGTGTTATCCAGCCTTTGAACAACCGGGGCCAGAAGGACAGATGGAAGGATGGATGGGGGAACTAAATGTCATTTATGTCTTGGTAACAAACCTGTTCATAAAGTTGGTGATATTCTATTGATGCCTCCAGCATGGCTCTATGGTCCTCCATCCTGGACAAAAATCTCTGCCAGCGGACTTCCATCGCAGACACTTGTCGGATAATGGTAGGCGCATCATGATGATTCAGCTGTCTCAACTTTTCTGCTTCCTCAACAAGTCTGCCAACCTCTACATCAGCAGGCTGACAAACAAAAACAAACAATTGTAACAAACGTTTTAATCCAAATGGTTAGGTATTGTGGCTTGATTTACAATGGTAACTGAGCTGAGTGGGGTGCAATTTGGTCTGAAATCATATGCGTGATTTCAAAATCGAACAAGCGTGCAGCACGAGTTCGATTTGAAATCGCAAGTATTTTTTTTTTTTTAGCATTGAGCATTTATTGAAAAAAAAAATTACATACAATATTTACATTTCTGACATTACAAATTAATTACAGACCAATAACAAATTACTAATAACAAACAATACATTGGCGACCAAGTTACTAATAACAAACAATACATACCTTACTTACGCAATACTTAATCACACTACATTCTACTAATCAAATTACAATCGCTTCCTATACACAATATGATTCTTACAAGAAGGGAATATTACATATTAAGTAACAAATTACAGTTAATTGTCCATTTACGTTTAAATTTGTGTAAGGTATTATTTTTAATACTAACGTATTTTTGAAATCGCAAGTATGATTTCAGACCAAAACTGCATGACTCGAAGTTCAATTACCACTTTATTAGATCCATTTTTAAATCGCACAATTTAATAGCCTTAATATAGGAACAAGATTTTGGTCAGGACCAACATTAATTTTTATTGAACCAAGTTGCCAAATTTGCCAAACAATGGCTTTTTTGTCTTTCATTTTCCTGCAATGTGATCGGTGAGTTTAAAAAAGAAAAAGATGGGATTTAGAGCAAAAGATAGTGGGATTCGTGAATAAATCGCACTGCTGAGAACCAATCACATTACAAGGATAACCAGTGATTTCAAAATGGCTTTAATAAAAACTAATTATAATTGCAATCAAATTCCTAATTCTTTATTCAGTTTGGCTTACTGTATTCAAAAACAATGAAAAAGCGTGATCTTCAATGCCCCACCTTGACGGATTCCAGGAATGAATCAGAGTCTTGCAGTAAGGTAACAGCATCAAGTAAAGTGACACCAAACTTGCGGTTGAGAGCAAGCAACTCTCGAGTGTGCTCCTCAATGGTCAGGTTAACCTGTTAACATATAACAACGTCTTATTATATGGCTAGCTCCATGAGCGGGCAAGATGAATCAAATCCTGCGCTGTGATTGGCTACCCGAGAGGGCAAGATGAGCTATCTTGCCCGCTTGGGACTATCTGCCTTGTCCCGCAAGAAAAATTTTCCCAAAAGCCATATACATGTAATAAATCCTTTATTGACCAAGCTTGTTCAGTTAAGATGGCTTGATACTGGCCTCGTTCTTTTTTTGCGTGTTTATTGACCTCAACTCCATCTCAGTCCATAAACACGCAAAAAAATAACTCGGCCAATATCCAGCCATCTTGACCTCACACTTGGTCAATAACCCATTACAGTATTTTAAAAACACATTTTCTTGAAGTAACTCATTCAGATTCAGAGCCATAAAACAACTAGATTACATCAAGGTGATGGTGAGATCCAGCAGTGATAGTTCCATGACCTCCTGGGAGTAAGGTGCCAAACCCTTCTCCTTTACCTTCATGTTGTACTCAATACAGCACAGTGGTGCAAGTCACTCAGGTATAAAAATGGGTACATGTACTAGCAAATTTCTCAGGTAGTAAATGCTGTCAAAAGCCTGATTGTTTGTGGTACCCTGAGGAAATTGCAAAGGTAGTAATGCCAAAAAGTTGGTCATATATTTTGACTTGTACTGCCTTGAAATATGCCTTAGTAATACATTTGTGGGGCAACCTAGCAAGAGTGATGCAAAGTGTCACGGGTACATGTAGCACCCAACCGAGGAGGAGTACAAAAGCTCCTAGTTGTTTAATGCTATAAAGAAGCTGAGATGAGGTCCGGCTGTATGGGTCACCTACATGAACATGTCTAGCGACTGCATTCTACTTTAACACTTTCACAACTTACCGTACTGATAGCTTGTTCAAATTCACATAAACGCACACTTTCAAGCAGTTTGTCTCTATGATGCTCCCACAGAGTTCTCCATTCATCATGCCTCCCTTCTGACCTCTCAAGAAAACCCTTGATTTCATCACGTGATACAGAGACTGCAGCTGAGGTGGCAGCTCGACTCAAGACATCTTGGGCACTGACAGTGGTAAAGTTGTAAATGTCTTGAACTGTTTGGTAGTTGGCAAGGTGATCCTGAAGGAGAAGCTGCGCATTGTTTATGTCTCTTGGAAGAGGCTGTTTTCGTATTCCATAGGTCATGTCATCCATCATTTGAAGGAGCTGGAAAATGAAATTCAGCGAGGATTAAACTTAAAGCAATAGTTTCAGCATAGAGGCATGGTGGCCTCATGGTTAGTGTGTTCACCACAGGATCGAACGGTCCAGGTTTGAGGCCTGACATTGTGTTGAGTTCTCAGGCAACGCAGTGCCTCTCTCCACCCAGGTGTATAAATGGGTACTGGTTAATTTAATGCTGAGGGTAGTGCTGCAATGGACTAGCATCCCATCCAGGAGGGAGTACAAATACTCCAAGTCACTTAATGCCACAGAAACCAGAGCTAGGTGCTGGCCTGATGGGCCACTTGGCTCATATGCCGACTTTAACATTTACTTATACATGTAACTTCAGCAGGGTTTTGACTGCGGACTTCACCCTTTCACTCTAAAGATCTCCACAATTAAAAATTGAAAAGTACTGATACAAAAACAGTGCCTCACAAAGAAACAACCAATAGCTTTTAATCAAATGGTCACACAATAGGCTTTCACTGAAGAACTCAAGAACCCCCATCATAACAAACAGCTCATTTACTAAATATGTACCATCTGATACTGGAATGAGCTTAACCTCAAATTATGGCAAGTGCTTTCAAAACATTAACACCAAATGTATGCAAAAAACACCAAATGCTATAAAACCCCATGTGCAACAAGGAATGAGTAACTCACTTTCTCTACACTCGTGTAAAATGTTGCCGACATGGACAGAAGCACCTCGTAATCTGCCAGGAGAGTCTTAAACCTCTGATATGCAATTTGTAATTCATCTGTGATTACTCTGATGGCTGCCTTGTAACTGCCCTCTGCCTCTGAGAGCTCCTCTGCAGCACGGAGATGAGACTGAACATCTTCATCTGTGCGCTGAAGGATAAAAGCAAGTGAAGACTTCTGTTATTACAATTATTTTTGCATTCAGCAAAAAAGAGTAATTTTTCACAGGCTGAGTGAAACAAAATAAGTAAAAAATGTTTTTTCTCACACACTTCTGGGGCCTAAATATAGGTCACGTGACCTGTGGGGAGGGCAGTTGAAGATTAAGTCTTTACACAATGCCAGTATAGTGTACAAGCCTTGAACGTTTTTCGTTATTTCCAGTCTTAAGCATAATGCTTCTTGTATTATTAATAAAGGTCAGACAGTGGCAGTCAGCTTGACATGGATACCAGTGGCGCGTGAGGAAGGGGGGTTAATAATTTCAGATGTCGGATCACAATTTTAGGGTCAGATCTTTGAAGTTCCTGATGCCAACAACAAATTCTCTACCACTGATTTCCAGCACAATAAAATTTTATCAAATGTCAGTATTTTCCAGCTTACCCTAGCGGCATCTTTGAACCTTAGCAGTTTGTCTTCTAGCTCTCGCGGATCAGCTGGAAGGGAACTGTAGTCAACTTTGACTGGGAAGAAAGCATCACTTTGTTCTTTGATCCATAAGATGACCTAGTGCAACATGGTAGATAGAAGAACAATGACTTAGCAAAGGAAGTTTTTGGGTATGACAAGGGCATAGACTGACTGCCTATCTGTCAATTGTCAAACTTACTGACAGTCAGTCAGTGGATCTCGGATGCAATGGGTCAGTCAGGCAGGCAGTCAGTCAATGGTCAGTCAATCAATCATACAGACATTTAATGCTCAAGTCAGTCTGTCTGCGTATCTGTCAATCACCTGTCAGTCAATCAGCTAGTCATTCATTTATCAAGTTATACATACATTTGTAAAGTACTTGCAGATAAGGATGTACAGTACCGCTCAAAAGTAAGTTACCACCCTCTCGCGAGACGAGAATCTCGTCTCGCGAGACGAGAGTCTGGAGACTCTCGTCTCGCGAGACGAAAGTTTCGTCTCGAGAGACGAGACTTTCGTCTCGCGAGACGAGAGTCTCGTCTCGCGAGAGCTTAAAAAAACTGCAAGTTCCACTGCTTGAATTTCTCGCGAGACTTTAATAGCCTATTGTAATGCGAACTTGCAAGCACGCAGAAAATTAGCCAAGCATACAGTAACTTCGCGCGCTCGAACGAAGCGTTTGCCGAACTCTGTTGTTTGCTTATCACGTTCATTTGCGATTGACTCTTAAACTTTTCAAATCTATTCGGCTCAAAAATCGTAGCCAAGAATATACAGCAAAGCTTTCTATTTTAAATGGAATTCACGTCGTTTATGAGTTTAAGGAAGAGTGCGCAAACCCTTACGATGAAAGTTTGCCGAGCGATCGTAGCGTCCTCTTTTGCTAATTATATCAAGCGAAAGTTGTGAATATTTACGTTATAAAAGTTCACTTTTAACAGTCATTTAGAAAGGTTTGTATACAGTGACGAAACTATTTAACAGTTTCAGGTTTGAAAGCAAATACGTAAAGGCAGTATTTGGCTTATCGTGTGGTATTTTTTACGGTCGACAAAATTGATCATCATTTAGAACAGAAGAGCGACGATCGACGAGCGTTATTGACTCTGGTTCTTAGCGTGTTCAGTAACACAACTAATCTTTAAAAGACTACGGTGTGCTTCTTTTACTGGGCAAACATTTGTTTATGAAATTCTTTCAAATCTAGATTATGTTTAAAAGCGTCATTTGTTTCCAGAGTTTCAGTCGATCCACTGAACAGAATTTTGTTTGTCGCCAAATGTGGTCGACAGCAATTAATTTTTGGTTTTTGACTGGATAAACGTTTGCGATTCAATAAAATAATCAAGCGTATGGTCTTTGACTTTTAAACCTCCGCTAACACATGTACATGTAGAACTTGTAGGAAGCCAGCTTATACTTTGAAAGACTGTCTCTTTTTTTTCCGTTTCATCAATTGCTCGACTGACTTATACTTTCTTGCCAAGCACATTCTACAATCAATTGAATTTGGAATCAAGACTAACATGTGGTACGTAAGGGGTTTTTCGAAGGGGAGAGATTGGGTTGCGTTGGTCATGACTTTTATTGAATTTGGTGGCTCCTAAAGGAGCCGTTGTTGTTCTCAAAAAGAACTGTTTGCGTTCAGTGCCCTGAGGCACAGCCTTCACGCTGTATCACCATCGGGACAACCTTTTTCAAGTGATTGATGTACGTCGTACACTTTTCAGCCGTTACCCTCTCCCTCCAGAACCTCGTAATTCCTTCGAGTAGCTGCTCTTTAGTTGTGGGCTTTACTGTTGTTCGCAGAAAATGTTTTAGCTCATGCCATAGCATCTCTATGGGATTGAGGTCAGGGCTCTCGGGAGGCGTTTTCCACCAGTGAATCCCACTTGATTCCATGTATTCTTTCGCCAGCCTGCTAGTGTGTTTAGGGTCGTTGTCTTGTTGGAATCTGTGGCCGTCAGGAAATGTCGCTCGGATGAAAGGAAGAAGGGTTCTGCCGAGAATTTCTTCGACGTAAAACTTGGCGTCCATGTTTCCGGTAAACACGAGGACCCTCGTCGCACCGCGCTTAGAAATCCCAGCCCAAACATGAACTTTGTAGGGATGTTTCGCTCGACCCTTGAACTTCGGCTGTTCCCACTTGCGTCTGAAACTCAGCTTGGCATGTTTCTCCATGTGTACGGAGCATTCATCTGTGAAGATTACGTTGTCAAACGTTTCACCGTCTTCCTCGCACTGCAGGCAGAACTCCAGGCGTTTTACCCTGTTTGGCTCTCTTATAAGCTGACAATATTTCGTGCCAGTCTGCACCCAACCAAGTTTCTTACGTAGCCGCTTGACTTTGCTTTCGGAGAAGTTAACTCCAAACTCTTCGTAGATCTTCTTCTTGAGATTGGGAGCTGTCAGTTCATCATTCTGCTCCATCTGGTTGTCGATGAAAGTCATCAGCTGTGGCGTCACATCTTCCGCAGGTCGGCCGGGCAGCGCGGCATTTTCGAATGACTGTCTCTCTTGAAAACGTCTTAAGAAACGTCTTACACTAAGGCGACTGATTTTACAATCATAGTCTGCTAAAGTTCTAACTATTTCACTGATGTTCATATTCCGCTCTCGAAGTCGCACAATTTTTGCTTTTTGCTCGTGTGTCAAACGACCCATGATAATGATTTGAGATTTGATCTTAGAGCATAACTAAGCATATATGTAGCTTAAAAAAGGGATTCAAAAAGTGTTAAACTGACCGACTTAGAAGAAAAGATTACTTGTAACCAATCAGTGAACAGTAATGCATATTAGTTGTATTCCATTGAGACCTAAAAAAAATTAGCATTTAAAACAACCAATAGATGACAAGGATTTTCGATCCGTTTTTAAACAATAGAGGCTTAAGCTTACGCTATATAAACTGCCTATCCACAGTCAGTCTTACCAACTTGCTAGACTAGCTACAATCCAGATAAACCAAAATGACTTTGAGACAGTTGTGCCGAAACACAAAAATCCCGTTAATGGCTCTTTATCATTTTGCTGAGGAAGAGAAAACGGGCATTGCCCCGCCTAGACTCGTTGTTGAGAAGGATCGAGTTGCGGTAGGTAACCTTGTTACCGTTATCTGGGAAGGCGAGAGAGTTCCAGCCGCAATTCTTGCGCTAAGTGGTAAGTAGATGTTACGTCCACTTTGATTAGAGTTTGTTGACGCTTAATTACATTATGTACCTGTGTCTATTTATCCGATCCTTACCTTCTGCTTGTTCATCTTCACTGCAGATAATTCCAAGGAGCTGAACGAAGTAGATCTCGCCTGGTCTAAGGACAATTTACTTAAGGAATCAAGCGAAGAACCGCTCAAGAAAAAACCTCGTTCGGTAAGTAGAGATCTCTGTTATGTCACAGTTTCATTACGAATCTAGCGCGTGCGGCGATACTTAGTTGTTAGAAGAAAATGCCTGCCTGTTGTGTGCAGTTTTAAATGTATCAGTCGATAGAGGGTCTGCCATTTGCGTACGTACATGTATCGTAACTCGGCTGTTTCGTTTCTGACACGAAGGAAAAATAGATTTTTAACTATTTATACGCACTCCAGTGTAACTTCATTAACAATGTTTGAAATGAGCGCGTGCTCATGGTATATTAAATTAAGTGCTTTTATAGAGAAAACAAATAACAAAGAAGTCGCGTGCTTGCAAAAGTCAGTTCTTAGTGATTACTCAAATCCCTTGTAATTCACTTAGCGTGTGTTTTGGTTTTAGGAGAAACAGACCACCGAAGTTGAAAAGACACAAAGAAAGTCAAAAGAAGGCAAGAAGAAGCAGGTAACAATTTTCTTAATGACTAAAGAAACTCGAATTCGTTGACAAACTGCTTTGAAAAGAAGGTGGCCGGCCTTTAATTAAGAGCTATTGTTAGGCGTTATCTCACCTCGATTGACACCTGCCGTCCCTTCACAAACAACAACATTTTTGTCTGTTTGAAGTGATCCACAAAAATACTTGTTATAGGTTTGAAGTGAAAAAAAGTTAATTTGGAAGACTTAGAATTGCGGAAGATTAACGTGAAATGTAGGGGTCTAGCTGTCTCGTTGTTAGGTGTTAAAAGTATCTGAGGATGATGTCTACTCGCTCTTGCATTTAAAACATTTTTAAACTGCTGTAGCGCCTTTAAGTAATTGACTTACATGTAGCGTATTTCAACATCAAAGTTTCACTCTTTTTGGTTTCTAGGACAAAAGTAAGTCACACAAAAAATCAGAAGAATGCCGCGTCCTAATTGCTGTTGACCCGGCGTCCCCCCAAGTCATTTCCGATCAGGAGGAAATTGAGCAGGTAACTATACAGTCACTTATTTTTTTGCGCAAGACTGTCGGCAATGTACCTTCGATAATCGATAAAAAAAGATAATTGCGGTTGTTAGTAAAACGCGTAATGGGTAACGGCGTAACGAGAAACCGCGTAACTGGATTTTTTTTTCCTTTTTTCTTTGTTTGTTTGTTTTTTTTTTCTTTTTTTCCGATGCTGTAGTTAATTACTTTAAAGCCAAAAAAAGCTCTAAAAAATTACAAAAAAGGTAATTAAAACATGGCCCGCGCTGGTTCTTGTTATGAGAGAAAAAGAAGACAAAATATATATCAAGTATTTGTACGAGTGAAATTTGACCTAGTCGATTATTATCAGTTGGATTTTATCTTAATACTAGTGCCCTTCTGGTTTTTTGAGATGTCTCATGTCACAACGCTAAACAAAAACTGTTGGCGGTTTTGTCACGTTGTCCGATCTTTCGTTACCTACGGTCAAACAGAGAGTATCGTCAAAGTAAACTCGCAACCCGCTGGGTTTAACCGTTTATATCGCTTGTTTACATAAACAAAAAGATCTGACGTACTGTAGGATTTAGCTCCTCCGCCGTTACGCGTTTTACTAACAACCAATTGTAGTTATGTCACTTGAACTCTGTTTTATGAAACGAACAGAATCTATGAGGGTTATGAATTAAGCTCTTACTGCATTGTTCAACACTTTCAAGTTTGTCTGGACAAACTGTAGCGTTTTTAATTAAGCTAATGAAAACATGTCAAGTTTTGACAGCTCCGCCTGAATGTTTCTGCACGCAAAGCACAGGTTTTAAAAACGTTGCGTCGATTTTTTTGTAACATTCCAAAGAGCAGCGATGTACTGAAATATTTATGAAAATCTAGTTTATCTTGACTCATGCAAATAGGATAATTTCACAAATACCAACAAAAACCACAACTTTAGGCTGTGCGATATCTCGAAATTAAAAAATGCGACAGTTTATCTAGACAAAAAAAAGTTGGCCGTTCACGGTAGCTCTATTATTACACACTGTAATTCGATTAATTCTAGTATGTATGCTTTTCGTAGGACGACGAAGTGTTCCGTCCTGGGTGTTCTTCAACTCCTCCTCATCCTCCTCCAAGTCCACCAACATCGTGGCTGCCGGCAGCTCCGAGCCTCCCGGGAGAATCTTTCCTGCGGGATCTTATCGACGAGGACCTGCAATGCTCAGACAATCAAACGCTTAACCGCCTCTTGGAAAAACAAGAAGCCACTTTTAAGTTAATGGCAGATTTTGTGAGGGAATCCAGGGAATTCAGGGAATTTGTTACAAATGTTATAAGGGAAAACGGGGAAAGGAAATGTTGCGGGTGTCATTGCGTCAAGGAAAGTCAGGAAAGGGTTAGGGTTACGCCAAAACAATGTTCGGCGGGGAGGTTAACAACGATTTCGACTGGGGACTTAAGGGTTATCGCAGTTGGGGACTTTGGGGATGGCGCAGTCGGGGACTTTGGGGAAGGTATGGTTGGGGACTTTGGGGATGGAGCTGTCGGGGACTTTGGGGAAGGTATGGTTCAGGATGATGCAATTGCTACTGGTATTTCTAATTCAGAACGGGATAGTGGGAATGTGGAACAATTTGGGGAGGAAGGGGATGGGTTTTTGCAGGAGGCAGTTAAAATCAAAAGTGGGAGTTCTAGCGTGGGGAATTTTGCAAAGAGAATTGTGGAAACTATTTTTCAACCTGGGGAACTGGAGGGCCGAAATTGTTCAGGGACAAGGGGGAAAATGATAATAGATCAAGGGAAGCTGGGTATAGTTAAAAAATATGTGTTTAAGTAGTATCCTTGCGGACAAGCACAGGAAGATGCGCAATGGCGCAAGTGCGTTGTTGCGATAGACGAGTTTTTACGTAGGGCAAAGGGAAAAGGTAATAGGCAACAATAAGTTTTTGGAAATGTAGGGCTTATGTTAAGGTAGTTAATTAGAAATTAAATTTGACGAGTTTTAGGATTTTATTATGGTGGTAGTATATCAACAATAATAATAAGTATTACACTTCGTTGTAATCAGTAGTAGTATACTGTATAAATTGCTATAGTAATAAACATGTATTGCAAAACTGAAGTAACTTTCCTTTTTAATATTTCCCATTTCCGTTGATTTACTCCGTTTTCGAATTGTATTTCTCGGCTAATCCTTTAATGTGAAGCGCCCCATTCCACTTGCCGCCTATGGCCTAGCTTGGCGAGAAATACTTATGTCAAATGTTCTGGTCGCCATTAAGAATCATTTCCTTTCGACGGATCAGCTGAAAGTGTTGTGGTTTACAGTGCCAGCATTATACTCATGTCATGTCAACTTCTGTTACATTTAGGCGTGTTTGGGAAGAAAAATTGATTCTAAACTACACGTGAAACTTTTGTGCCTTCGTATTGAAAGCTAGACGGAACCCAGACGAAATGTCTGTGTTGACTCATGTTTGTTGACTTTTGATAAGATACAATTACAGGCTGGCCAATCACAATCTTTGATTCCCACGGCTAGCAAAATATTCCACAGTGAATGAAGCAGAATGCGTTTTTCTCCGATTTATATATTTTTTTCTTTAAATGCTTTAACAGTTGATATATCTTATTTTTTGTGATGACATTTATTGTAGCTAATGGAGCAAATTATGATGTAAGTATATATGAAATAATTCATATATTTGAACTGCGGTCATAGATGAAAGTGAAGAATGATCCTCGCAGTGAATTTTACAATTTAAGCAACTGAAAAGAAGCCTGAAAAAAAATCAGGGCTTCAACGGGATTCGAACCCGTGACCTCCGATGTGATGACATGGGTCTTTCGTATAATTTTGGCACAGCTTTGGCACTTTCTTGTGTACAAATTGAATAGTTAACCAGCTTTATTAATTTTCTGAACGTTAAATGGAGTGTGGTAGGTGTCATATTGTAAAATAATTCTCGCTTGATGTTTTGATTAAGAATTTACGTCTAGACAAAACGGATTAAACGTTCGAACCAAACGAACGATAGCAACTAAACGTTCCAAACGAAACGAACCATAGAAGGCAAACGAACGATAGAAACGATAGAAACAGAACGTTTGGCACGATTTACTCTGGGAAACCAAACGCACGTTAGACACGTTGTAAACGCTGCAAACGCAACAAACTCTGCACCGTTTTCGATTGAAATGTAACGCCGCCTACGAGAATATCAGTGAGTCGTGTAAACCTTTCTCCTCATTCCTCGCTAACCCGGCAAAAGACAGGAGAGTTAAACGGCAACACCACAAGCTGATATAACAGAGCATCTATGACAACGATTGTTTTCGTTTTTATTCAGTCCATAACAAAAATATTTGAGTAAAAGTTGGACATTTGTCAATGATTAGCGAATGTACACCAACACCGTGCACATGGCCTTACACAATACATGTAAATCGTTAACGTTTTCACGTTCGTTTCTTCATGCATGTAATTTTTTTTCTTCATAGCTCCAATCCATTTAAGTTCTTCGTTTGTCATGACAGTGTTAAATCTACCCAAGCAAGTTTCAATTCAAGACCACTTCAAGCTGTAATAGCGGCAACTTCACGAAGTATACTTTGCGACAAACGCGTCGCGAGAAATTAATCGTTAACTCGCAAGCCAATTGCTTGTAATTTATTCCAAAATATACGCTTCATTGGTTCTCGCGAGACGAGACTCTCGTCTCTCGAGTCGAGACTCTCGTCTCTCGAGACGAGAGTCTCGTCTCTCGAGACGAGAGTCTCGTCTCGCGAGACGAGAATCTCGTCTCGCGAGACGAGAGGCGAGGGGTGGTAACTTACTTTTGAGCGGTACTGTAGGAAGCCAAACATCAGTTATGGCAATTTATTGCCATATTGGAATGTACATAACATTTTATTTCATGACTTACCTCTCTAGTATCCTTCTCAAACTGTACAAACTCAGCACTCAGTTGTCTGTTCTTGTTCAGTTGTTCTTCTCTAAGGGTCCACAGCTGACCAAGTTTATGGACCCTGGCTTCCAGAGTGGCCAGGAACGTCTGTATGCAATCAGCAGCTGCCCCCCTGTCCAAATGTTCCTCTCTGGCCTCCTAGCAAGGAACACAATTGTAGCTTAAAGCTCTATACATGTACATATAGCAATCGATCTGTATCACTGGTAACAAATATTTTGTAAGATCAGACAATGTGCATGTGGTATAAACAACCTTGCTCATTATTTATCTGCATCAATTGCTACATGTATCCAAATTAACAATTTGCCCTGAGAGAGGACCAAAGTTGAGAGAGACAAAGAATGAAAGCAGAAATGGAAACAATTAATGGGTCAAGTTAAGAACAAAGTATAGAGACACAACCCTAAATCAAAGCAACCCCCAGCTGAGCATAAAGCTAACTTCTACAACTGCTGACTGCTCAACTACCTACATTCTAGCCTCTTGGAACCCTTCATTGCTAACTTCACATCAGATGTCACCTACCTTTCGCAGCTCATCTAGAAGAGCTTGTGACTCCTTCTGCATTTGCCCAGATGCAGAAACAATGGCATCCTGCAGCTGTTCTTGCCGTGCAAGCATTGCTGGTGACACATCCACATTCTCCTTAGGTTCATCACTCGTCAACTGACTGGAGAGCTCTTCCAGTTTGCTAAAAAGCTGTTGAGAAACCAGTGTGTTGATGAAGCAACTAGGAATGACTGCTATTCTTCAGAATGAGACCCATTTAGACCCGAGCTTATTATTCTCCTTATTGGACTATACATTTAAATCTTTTTAAACTTGGTTCTGACAAGCAGCTATGATAGTACATCAACCAGAAAGTTGATGGCTGTCTTAATTAAATATAATATAGATTTAGGCCAGCCTAAAAGCGTAGCTCCTGGGCCGGGTTGTTCAGAGCCCGATCAAACTAGCCGAGGATAAAGTAGAATTTTGATTTGAGTTTTGTAACTTTGCGGTGAGATTTTCTGTATATTGTTTTTGTGTTTTGAATTTTAATGAAAGCAAAATACGCAAAACAAAAGCAGTGAAAAAACTTTGTACAAAAGAAAAGGTTATAATTCGGTTAAATTTTAATCCTGGGTTAGCGTTAACCGGCTTCCTACCAACCCTACGCTGTTTACAGCAAGTTAATCCTGACATGAGCCCGCGATCTGATCGAAAAAAGCAGCACTTGGGCAGCGGTCAACTTTAAAAAACACGTGACCTCGATGAGCCCTGAACTTGAGCCCGCGATATGGTCACGTGATACTGGTCAGCGGATTCCTTGTTTTGACAGGTGTCAATTGACTGCAACATGGATGTCCAAAGGACGCTTTAAACCAAGGGTACATGTGCTCTGTCAACCTACAAGGAAAGCCCGCGAAAACTGAAGCCTCGTTTTGGTTTACGTGTCAATTGTGGCCGCCATGTTGCGCGACTCCACCACCGTCGTCGTCGTCGTCGTCGTCGTGCGTACGCGCCCACGAGCAATACCGCTAGCCATGATACACATGAGAAAATCAGTTCATGGGTTCCCTTCAGTTTCCTAATATGGGTATGGGGCTCCGCTTGGCGGCCTTCGGCCGCCGGAGCTCCGCTATAAATTACAATATTTAGAGAGGAAGCCACATCAGCCTTAGATGATTTTCATGTGGGTCCTCTATCCTGGTCAATTGGAATTTGGAGATGTTGGTTTTTGTAGAGGGAGGAAGACCGGAGAACCTGGATAAAAACCCTCGGGGCAAGGCGAAAACCAACAACAAACTCAACCCACATACATGTATGGCACCAGGCCAGAATTGAACCCAGGCCACATTGGTGGGAGGAAGGCACTCTCACCACTACACCATCCCTGCACCCCCATCTGTCTTTCCTTCTGTGACTCATCTAATTGGCAACGTATATACAACTATAGGTACTCCTTTCTAGAAAACTTTCCTCTTTCTTAAGCATTACAGGTCTTGCTAGCAATGCACCCACCAGTTGTCTATGTCGATGGAAATCAAAGTACATTTTCCCCAACTTCAGCCTGTAGTCAAGTCGAGCTGTGAACCTGTTCCAAAGATCCTGCATGTCTTGCACTTTAGCAATGTCTGTCTTTGACCGTGCATTCGATACATCAAGAGCTTTGGCTACTTTGTCTTCAAGTGCCTACAAATGAATAGCAAAGATACAAATCAAGCATAAATGTAGAAGAACAAGGGGCACAGAATGGTCCTTAAAAAACCATGAGTCTTGCAAAATTCTTATCGATTGCATGGGTCTCACAATCTTGTGTCCATCTTTATGTGCATCTCGCAGTCTCAATTTTTTCACAAAGCTGTCTTGCAGTCTCAGCGATAAGAAAGGCTATGAAAGTCTTGAAGTACCGATTTATTTGTTTGTTTTTTTTTTCATATAAATGAAATCTAAACATCTTAGAGCTTGAACATCTCAAGCTTGCATTTAAAACACTTTGAAGTCTGAGTCTTGTATTTGAAGAAGTCAAAAGTTCTCAAGCTCACAAAGAAAAGCACTATTCTTGTCTTCTTGCAAAGTCTGACATTATTTTACCATTCACCACCACTAAAAACAGGTTGAACAATTTTCAATAGTGGCACCATTCTCCTTTTCGGAGGGCAAGTGCAATAGCCTGGGATCAAACACCTAGCATGGAGCCTGAGCAGTGTCACCATGTCATGTTCCTAACAAAAACACCTTTCTTTTTATGTTTACATCTGCCCTCCCCACCCTCCCTAAAAAAACATTGCACTAGCTGATCTGTAATATTATTGACTTTACAAATTTAATACCTCACCTGTCTATCAGAATCAAGTTCCTGGTGTGAATACAAGAAATCCTGCGATGTTTTGATAGAGTCACCCATCACAGTATTGTGATCAACAAAGTCTTCACCTACATTCTTTACCCACCCACAGAGCTGTATGGGAAAAAAAGTATCACTTCAGCCTTGAACTTACAATGAACATGATAATTAAAGATTATTTAAACCCCTTCCCATCCTAAGCTAGAAAATAACCAATCCTTCTTTCTCATTGCCATGAATTTTTTTAATGTTATAGTACTTCTGAGCATTGGGTTCTTCATCACGACAATATAGTATCAGTTGGAGTCAATTGGTTTCTATACTCTCCTTATCCATCTTCTTTAGCATACACTGGTGTTGTAAGGAGAAGTCACATTTTGATCAGACTCTTACATCTTCCAACTCCTTCTCAGCAGGATCAGGTTCCACATTGACAAGCATTGCTGTGCTGCGTTCTTGCAGTTCTTCGTACATTCGTACTATCACCGGTTGATGTTTACCATCTGCCAGTTTCTCTTGAAGCATCTTGCCATCTCGCAACTGTGCGGCTGATGCTGCATTGATTGCACCATACAGCTCCTTTTGATCTTCAACTGTGAGCTTCTCTTCAGTGATTTTGTCTCCAATTTCATCAAGTTTACTGAGAGCCTTGAAGTAAAGTAATCATGGGTTTACACAATCAATACACAAATTCTAACTACCTTTACATCTGATTTCAGATGCATACTTCTGTGGGTACCTATGACTGGATTGTTTAACGCAATAAAATTACACATTCTTCTTAATGGATATAACTGTACATCACTGGTTCCAAAAATTTAAGTCAAGACCAAGGGAACACTTACAACCGGTGCATGCTCTGTTATACAAGTAGGAGGTTGCAAATTAGAATCTACAGTTGTTTTACCTGGACCAAAACTGTGTTATAAAATATGTAAAATGAAAGTTGAATACACTTTGTGAGTGGAACTAGATGAAGATGGTTGGGCCGTGGAGCACTAGTACAAATGTAGTTGATAATCAAAGGCACAAAATTAGAGAACTAAATTCCAACAGTTATTCCCGATTGTTAAAAACTGTGAACACACTGATATGACCATAACATACACATGCATTACAGTTGGGCCTCTCATTATGACACCTCCATCATAAGACCATCCCCTTATTATGTACAGTTCACTTGACAAGTCCTAATGGCACCAGATTTCATACAATCTCTACCCACACATTATGTCTACCTCCATAACAAACACTCAGGGGTTAAACTGTACAGAATTTTTATTGTTAAATCATCACTTACTCTGCGGTTGTTTTTGTAAAAGGCTAGTGTCTCCAGCAGTAGTTTTCTTCTATCCTCCACACGTTGTTTGAACAACTGTAAATTTGTCTGCAGTTGAGTAATTTTTTGCTGTGTGTCCTGCATGTCGCAGAAGTCACCATTCACAAGCTTTTCTGTTTCTCGTGCAAGTCTCTGTCCAGCCTCCTCCTTTTCCTGATGATGATAAAAAGAGAAAGACATTTCAAGGCATTCTCATGAAATCCCCACACGTTAAACCTGTTTCATATTCTAATGTAAAGCCTTCAAAATCAAACCTGGCAGTGCTCAAAGGAACTAGCATTTTGGTGCTCTTTTATTGGAACGGCAGAGGGTGGGGGTACATTTTTGGGTGGCAAACAAGAGGTACACTGTACATTAAGTATGGGTATACAGTGTAGAATCGCATAATTGAATAAAATCTTGCATTCTGATTGGTTTACGAAGCGAGGTATTTAGCGCGGAATTGCGAGTTGAAAACGAGGCTCGGTGATATTGTTTCGCATCTACGTCATCTATCTCATCTATATCAGGATAAAACCAAACTGCTGTTTTCTTTTTTTCTCATTTTATTCAATTACGCGATTCAAGGAAAATTCATTACCTGACTCATGAATTCCGCGTTAAATTGCACTTGAAAACCGATATCGCACTCATCGCGATATCGGTTTTCGCGTGCAATTTAACGCGGAATTCCCTCATCAGGTAATGAATTTTCCTATACAATATTATAAGGTCATGTGCTATTGGGATCAACAATTTCTGGTTGGTTGGTGGTTTTTTGTGTCCTATTGGGGAAAAGCCATTTTCGGTTGGTTTGGTTGAACAACTTTTTCAAGTGGCCTCAAACCAGGTTGAAAAAGTTGAAAACGCATTACTTTCACATGATAGCAGCTTGCATGAGTACTATTCCTGAAAGTGTCCATTGAGAAACATCAACTGTATCAATCCAAACCCACTGCAGTTAAAATGGTCGATGCCAAAAGAACACAACCTAAGGTTTGGGCAACGCCCAGGAAATCATAGATTATAGTTCTCTCAGATATGTACATTGTACATGTAAATATTCATGACACAGGGTCAACCTTCAGATAAGTCACTGGGGAAGAAAAATGTACTAAGTACCTTTGCTGCTTCCTCAAATTTGGAGTGTTCATCAAGTAAGATTTGGGTTGATGTTGCAGAGTCTCCATATTCTTGGTAGCTAAGATAATCCTCTGCTTCTTCATTCAGCCATTTTGTGATCTGTTAAAAAAAAAAAGGTTTTGAACTGACTTGCTACAGTAACAAAATTACGATCTTGTGTCCATGGAAAGTGAAGTGTCTACAGTGGAATCCCGATTTTTCAAACGCTCATTTTTTCAAACCTCCCGATAACTCGGACTAAAAGTTGTTTCCCCTCCTCAATTTCCCCCAATTTCCCAATTACCCCCAATTTCTCGAACTATCCAATTTTTCGAACCAATTCTCATTCCCCTTCGAGGTTCGAAAAGTCGGGACTCCACAGTATTTAAGTGGGGATTAAGTAGCTCACAGCTTGGAAGTACTATAACAGTTGACGCTCCTGAAAGTGACCACCCAAAATGTCAAGCCTACAAATGTAAGTGCTTGCTTATAGGAGATGGTCGCTTAGAAGAGCTTGGACCAAATTGGGTCAAAATTTTGACTGATTAGTATATGGTAACTGCAGCGACTTAACCCATGTTTTAAAAATTTTATTCATGTGAATAGTCAGTTTCGAGAAAAAATCTGGTACTTCCCATTGAGAAATTTCCATCTCCTGTACTACCCATGAATGTGATAATATCACAACACCTATTATCCTATTTCCCCTCTATTATCTGCCAAGTGATCGCTTATGGGAGGTTAAAACAAAAGAAAGTTTCAATCTTTAAGCTCTAAAAGTGGTTGTGGTTGCTTATGAGAGGCGGTCGCTTACAAGAGGTTCCAAAATATAGGGATTTGACTTGAAAACTCTTGGTATTTTGGAAAACTGGCCGCTAAGGAGAGGTGGTTGCTTACAAAAGATGGTCACAACTCGAGGTTTGACTGTAGTACTATTTATTTTGGTATAAAAGTGTGTGTGCTTGTAGCTTTTGGCAGTTCTTTGTGAGATAAAGTTTGTTTCTCTAACTGAGTTCTTCTGAGTTAGAAACACAACAAAGTGACAAACTGAGTTTATTGTCAAGTAGCAAAAAAGTTCACATACTTTTTGTATTTCCTCATCAATCTTGCATCTCTTAATACACTGCTCCAGAACCTTTTTCCTCTCTTTCCACTGTTCATCAAGTTGTTGCCGTCGATGATGCAGTGCTTCTAGAATACGCTCAACACTATAACATGCTGCTTTTGTGGCGTGGCTATTGTTTATGTCAGCATGTGTACTAGCCTCACGTAATTTGTCCAGTAACGCTTGTCCTTTGGCCAAAGTCTGCATTGATAATTCTAATACGCTTTTCCTCAGCTCCTGATGTTGATGAAGTAATGATGATGACGATGTGACATCTTCAGCTAAGAGGACACGACTGATTTCATCTTGTGTTGCATCAATTTTGCCAGAGAACTGTACAGAAACAATGAAAAATCAATCTGATATTTTCCATTCTCATGGAATAGCTCAAGATCCGAAAAAAATTAATCATTAAAATCATAGCTAAAGACCATGTGGCTTGGAATACTCATGGAGGGTTTAAAATCTACCAATTAATTAATATTTCATAGTGACTACCTTCCACATCTTCCCTTCTACAATCCCCTTTAATTTTTAGCTGCTCTTTCAGGTTTCCGCGAGATGTTTCAGAGTGGATAATACAAATTTCAAAGTACAATGGGCTTATGCAGTTATATTAAATTATTATTAACTGGTATCACTGGAAGAGATGTAGAAAATAGAATTCTGCAGGGCCACAAAGCCATAAAATGCTATTTTGTTCGACACACCGTTGGCCTATTAGCCCATCCCACTATTGGTCTTAAGTATTAGCTAATCTATAAAGTACTTAGTGTCACATTTCTGATAACAATAATTGGCTCTTGGAAGGTGTATGATTAGGCAAATTATCCCCCACATTATCTAAGAACATTGCAAACTGACTTGTACAGTACTAGTCAACAAAGCTAACCTGCTTCCATTGTTAGCCAATAAGAAATAAATGCACTAAAGCAGTTTATATCTTACTAAAATAATAACCCACTCTAGAATAAGTAGATTAACACGCAGTTCCATACGTGCACATGATTACGTAGAAAATATGCATTGGAGTGACAATCATTGCAAATCAAGGCCAGCAATGTCCAAAAGATATCTAGAGATGCAATTAAATTAGCACTACAAGGTGCCACATGATATCCAATCTGAAATCAACACTTTTAATTATTACATGCACCCACTGTGTATAGAAAGTGATAATGATGATGTAGGTGAATATACAGTAGAAGAATTCAATTCCATAATGGAGCGATATGTATGTACGATGTCAAATCCAACATCAACGCTTTTATTACAAGGAGTTCTTCATCGCCAAGGCCAAAAAAAATTGTTTTAGGTAATAAAAACACTGGACATGACCATGAAAGCATTGAAAAACTTGAGTACAAAATACTTTTGACTTTAGAAAGAAGCAGGAGGTTATTACTTTTATTAGCACTCAGTAGTACATAGATGTCAAAGTTAGATTAAAAGAGACAGATCTCACATAAAAACAAGTTAATATGTTATCTGACCCATTTAGGGATAACAGAAAATATATGATGATGACTTGCCAAGCATATCTGGTGGAGATTGTTATCACCTTCATAACCTGACTTTAGAACACTGGAAAGACCTTTACATGTAACTGTTCTTACATGTAACTTGAATATTTTTGTCAAATAACTATCAGTTGACATATGTACTCCTAAATCAGGAACTTTTTAGTATAAAAAAGAAATGTTAGAGATTTAAATTAATAAAGACAGATCACTCTGAGTTCTTAAATTCTGCAAACTATGTGAGGGTGATCAAGGGTTTCTATTCTTCCTTATAAACTATGAAACTTTGATAGAAATTTGCTCAAATTACATAAAAAGAGAAAACAAAAGAGCAGTTTAAAAAAAAATCCACAATGATTGTTTAGTTTTGGTCTGACATAAACTATTATAACTAGTAATAACCACAGGTTAGGAAGTGCGGGCGAGGGCTATGCATGGTTTGTTTCACTGAGGTTAACGAATTCATTGTAAAACAGTGGCGTTGTGTTCTTTTTCCATTTTGGGCATTTATATTTGCAGGGCAATAAAGGGTTGCATAGTGTGGGCGATTGTTTTCCCATAAACGAGACAAAGGGACCTAAGAGTGGTTTCACTGACGTTGTGAAACAGTAACACCAGTTTGATTATACACTAGTTCTATTTTGTGTTGGGTTTGACAAAATGACAACAACAGACACGGACAGGAAACGTTCCGATCACAAGTTCACACGCTCGATTTTGATTGGACGGCGCGCCAGCTATGCATGAGCTGCACGTGATTCTTCGACGAAATAGACGTCGTCCACGTGATAAAATTGTGTTGTGTGCATTCCAATTTATGGACCGCGACCTGGATCGCCACTTCTGCATGAACTGCACGCGATTCTTGACATTCTTAGCTTCAAGAAGGCGAAATTTACATATTATTTGAGCCCTTCAACTACATTAAAGATCATTGACTATGGAAGGTGAAACAGCTATGCTTTGGTGAGAATTGTCTTCTGCTTGGTGTTGGTTTCTAGCGGTCAGAACGCCTGTGCTCAAATTACTGCTGCTTCGTGTTTGTCTCGCGTGGTCAAAGCGCCTGTGCTAAAATTACCTCCTTTCATTTCATTGGTTCTTAGTGTCCCTAGGGACAAATATTTGGAAGGACAACTTTTTTTGCTAAATTCGAATCACTGCAAGGCTATATAACTGCCGCGCATGCGTTTGAAACCAATGTTGAGATTAGGATTGCGGGCTCCGCTGGTCGCCCGCAATTATAAATCAATAATTTATATTTAAAAAGTGTTACATTGCATGTATGCTTGAAAATAACATCCACCAGTACCTGTGGTGAAATACGCATTCTTGTGTTTGTCTGTTGTATATGCGTTTTGTGTTGTGTTGTCTTGTGTTTGTGTATTGTGTGTGCCGACCTAAACTAGTAGTAAATAAATTATATGTATAACTGGCTGCATATCATTATTAACTTTTCAGTTATTCTAGGCAGCCAGTGCTCTCCTCTTTTATCTTTATATCTAATAAATGTATTTAACTAGGGAAAGAAAGAGAGAAATAAACTTGTTGTTGTATTAAAAAAGTATTCATGCATCTACTTTGTATTATTTATCTATACCCAGCTATTTTCATTCTAATGATTCCATAATTTAGAATCTTGTTTAGAGGCATTTTATCTTCAATCAACATAATAAAAGGGTATTTTTAGCTACATATTGAGTAATTAAAATTCTTCCAAATTTTCAAGACTGTCCTAGAATAGACCAATATACATATACCTTGACGATTCTTAACAGCATCGCGCAAGTACCCTTAGTTAAATGGTTGCACCACTTAACTCAAAACATTCAAGGCATGAACATATATCAGTAAACTTCAAGAAAGTCCCTGATTATAACACACTCAGTGCATTCAAAGTAACAGCTAACATGTATGCTACAATGTAAAGTATGAATAAAATTTAGTCTTTTTTTTACTTTCATTTGGCACAAGATCAACAGCGATATTTGAAGCAAAAAAAACAGCAAACAAATCTTAATTGAAGATACCTTCAAAAGACAGACTGTGAAGGCCAACCAGATAACATGAAACAAAAATTAACACTTGAAGCTATCACTTTCAAGAGTGTATGGATTTAACGTTTTGGAAATGAAAAAAAAAAACAATCTTGTCACTAACTCATTTAAAATACTTTAGTGCAGATGGAAATACTCATGTGTAAACAATTTTAGCATTCTTCCTAGTCTGGTATCATTTTAACAATTTTAATGCATAGATTTAGTACTGATCTTGGTAAAAAAATATTTTTCTGCACACATTTAGTGCTTGCCAACAAACAGATTGAATGAATCAGTAAGGTTATTATACAACATTGAGCAAAACTGCATTCGTTACTGTATCTAAGAGAACATCTTGAGGGACTCCACTGAGTGCATAGCTTTAGAAAGATTACAAGATTTGTTTTTGGACAATTACTGAATTAGCTTGTTAAAAGTACTGAATACTTACAGTCCACACTGTGTGTCAGTGTTGTAAAGAAAAGGTACAAATGGTTTTGCCTTACAAAGAACAGATTAGACCACCAGAACATGAGTTGAACTTACACAGTACAACAACCTTCTCTTTCCCATAAAAGGCATCATAAAAAATAAATCCTACAATAATTGCTATTTACTTTGCATTCCATGGATTTTTCAGGGCAATTTTTTTCTTAAAAGGTCAAGCCTTGTTAGGACCTTTCCATTTTGCATATATCAAGATTAACCTAATCTGCGCGACTGACTGAACAAAAATATTTCATGGTACCTTATGGCCGCAAACCTGAAACAGTTATACTTTGTTTGGAAGGAATAAAACAAGCAATCAAGTACCTTTGATGACAGGCTTAGTCCATTAACAAGGATTAGACTTCATATGGAATTTTAAATTCCATTGAATCAATGTGTTTTTTTTTAAATTCACTTTCATTTGTTCCGGACTAGTTGTTCAGTAAACATTTATGTGAAAAATTGAATTCAATTTCCACCCAAAATAGACCACTGAATGACACTAAATGTCATGTTTAAGTACTAAATAACAAGCAAAAAGAAGATGGCTCCAAGATTTGGTCATTTGGCAACCATCAAAATTCATCACAACACCTTCGCAAATCTTCAGCAATGCTTGGCAGTTGTCAGAACATCTTCAGTAAGGTTGGGAAGTTGTCAGATATTTTTGAAAATTTAGTAATATAGAGAAAAAAATCACAAGCATTAATTATCTTCCATAAAGTTGACAGGTATAATCTATTGCATAACCATTTTAACCCAGACATGTACGAGATACATGTACTACTTATAGTACTCAACATATCACCCTGCTAAAAAACAGATTTAAAACTGTCCCAGAAATGACATTGAGTTAATTAGATTTTTTTTTAAAATGTTTCCCTTATCTGAGCTAAGCATAGTTGCAACAAGCTCCAGGAATGTGGGTCAGTGTAGACTTTTGCACCAGAGAGCTTGAAGGCGCTGCTACATACATGTATCCCAAAATAACTCTCAAGAAGCTATGCCAATTCTACAGAACCTTTTGTACTTAATCCCTGATAACATATAATATATAATGTGACCCTTGACCTTCAGCCATTAACAGGATTTGAAGCCTGATCCAACACAATTGCAAGGCTTTGGTATAGTGATCCCTTGTCTCCAGGGCAGTTCATAACAATATTTGGACAGGAGATCCAGAAGGGACGATTTTGATGGCCTCTGCAAGCACTTATTTACGTTCATGCATGTACAAGGTAAAGTCTGGATAGGGTCAACTGCTCCACACTACCAGAGCCTATCCCAATTTTTGCAGCTTAGGTGACCTGGGATGCTAGTCCATCGCAGGGTTACCCCGTTTACCATTTATACTCCTGCATGGAGAGAGGTGGTGTGAGAGTTAAGAGTCCATTTGCCAAAGAAGATGCATAATTATATGTACTTCTCATTCATAGGAAATAGATCCCTTTCATTTTGAGGAATTACTATTTTCCACCCACTCTGACAATAAAATATTGTGCGCTCCTCTCGATATAATTCTATTGCGTCAAAATAAAATGAAAATAAATCAACTATCACCATCAATGAAACTTCAATTAGCTTACAGTGACCTTGCTCAAAATCTAAATTATTATTACCGTCACCATCATATCACCATTATCATAATCATTACCACAGCGCTTTGGACATAGCTACTATCTATTATTGTTTAGCAAATTCTCAGCTCCGACCATTGCATTTCTAGTTTTTTGATTGGCTAAAAAACTCCGACTCTGAGCCAATAGTCGGAGTTTTACATCGTATGGAAAATAGTACGCCAAGTTTAAAAATTTCTGCACGAAGTTTAACTTCAGCCCTTTATAATGGCTGAAATAAAAATCGGCGGCAAAACCCGGTTTGAGAATTTACTAAAACAATTACTGTTCACCCCTGTTGGATATGAAGTGATTATAACCAACTCGCGCTACGCACTCGTTGGTTATTTTATCACTTCATATCTAACTCGGGCTCATGGAATAATTGTTATGTATTTTCAGGGAAATACCCATACCTACTCCAATTTTACTGGAAATGGAGAGCCTCAAAAAGCCAGAGCTTTGCAGGAAATTGTTTGACGCTAAACTGCAATTTCCAGGAGAGCCAGCGATTTGATCCAGAAAATATTTTGCAATTTTCTGGAACAGCACACTGTCACTGTAATGGATGCCTAAATTTAAGGGGGGAGGGGGGGACTCATGGCTAGTTTGCAAGGCTTGCCAGTAATTTAGGACCAATATTTTATCTGCAGGCATCTAGACCACAATGAAGGACTGTGGATATCTCAAGGTCCCACCAACAATCACAGAGGTAAGTGTGTAAAACAAGGAATAGCAAACTGATACTAGGGTTAGCAGCATAGCTGATTAGCCTACATAGTACTCAGGTTAGCCTAAATATCAATGACTTAATTAACAGTGGTTAGCTCTCAATAATAGTATCAGTAACCCTTTCAGACTTTCACATCGCACATTGACTCTTACTAGTACAGTAATAACACTTCACCTTTTTGCCATTTTGTGTTTAGAACACGCCCCAATCGCAATTATTCAGGAATATCAATTGGTTTAAATCAAACTATATCATAGATAGGACTCTGCGCACGCTCTGATTGGTCAAAAACCCATGTTTTATCACAGTATAAAACATAAAAAAGCGTGTCTTATTGTTTTGCGCGCGTAAAATCTATATCATAAAGCAAATGAAGAAGCCTAATCCGTGTATTACTCTATGATAAAACACTCTGGACATTTGAGAACACTACATTTCCCTTGAGTTCTCAAATGCCTGTTGTGTTTTATCACAGTGTAATGCACGGCTTGGGCTTCTTTATTTGTTAATTATATCATACCTCCTCTACACTGTGATGAAAAGCTACAGAAGTGTCAAGAAGTATTCTCCTTCCATCTAACTGTACATTGAGGTCATTCCAGGCCTCCTCTAAAGAATCTGCCATCCTTCCATAAGGCTGCCTTCCTTCTTCTTCTGTTGGAGTTACATGAAGCGACTTGATAATCTGAATAAGCTCTGCAACTTCTTTTTCTTTGTCCTAGAAAAGATAATTCATTTACGACATTCACTCCCAAATGAAAAATGAAAAAAGAAACATACAAAACTCAGTTATATTATTTAATTTCAGCCTGTGCAAAATTTTTGCCAAGATTTCACCGAGATCTCGGTCATTTTGCCGAGATTGGCAAGATCTCACCAAGGTTGTCGAGATCTTGTCCTAGATCTCACCGTGATCAATGTTTGTGTCTTTCTAAATCTTGGTGAGACTGCAGCAAGATCTCGGCAAGATGTTGGTCAAAATTTTGCACTGGAATCATTACATTAAATTCTAGACGATGCAAAAAAATTGCATGCCAAACAGTAGTTCTCTGAGCTAGACAACTGCCAAGAAGGTAAGAATAAAACAAAAATAAGCTTACAAAGACGTTTAAGAATATGAAAAAAACTAAGAGGGATTATGAATGTTCATTAAACTTTGAGTTATCTGGAGTGAAGTTTGACCCCCTTCCTCTTGCTCCAGTAAGGGGAGGGGGCTTTCCTCTTACTCTAATATGATGAGGGGTGGGGAGGGGGCTGGCTCCTGGGACACTATATCAGATTTGCTACTGATCAGGTAATTAAAGTTAAACCTTGATTAAATGAAGGACCAAGGAACTGGGAAAATCTGTTTATTTTAACAAAAGTTTGCCATACCATGGCTCTGTTCCATACATTTTTTCTACAGACCACAGCCTTTTCTTAGGTTCTAAGTCAGAGTTTCTTGAATTCTTGACTGATTAATCATGCTTCACCAACTAGTTCACCATTGTTGCAAATGGTGAATTCCAGATTTTCCAATTCCACTTCTCGACGATTTATAATCATTTTAATTTTACTGACTGACTTAAACCAAATGACTTATTTATGAGAAAATGATTAAAGGAAATACACAAACAAACTTATTCAATCCAGTGATTCTAATAAACCAAGAATGTCTCATTAAAATATCACAATAATTTTAAGTATCACTTGAATGCAATATGAGCCACCTTGAGCATGTTTTCAAGAATAGTTGTGAAAGTAATTTGAATTGTGACAGGATAGCCTCAAACAGCTGGTTCATTTTTATTTCAAAAATAAATTTTTCCCCTCAATGGATAGCAATTCAGATGGTTCATGTATATTCCCTGTTCTAATTTAATAGTATGGAGAAATGAAATTCTAGGATTATCTAGTCAAAAGTAATTTTAAAATTTGATACATTTCTGAATACCCACAAAAACGTCCTTTTGATTTTGAAGTTCGGTAAAAATCACCCTTGGCACTCTTCAATTAAGGCTTGTTCCATCCTTGTTATAGATATTTAGATGATATTTCGGGTGACCTTTTGACCTTCTCAACCGCAACAGACTGCAAATCCATTGACGAGATTTCAGGCGTGTAGCGAAAGCGCTTTGTTTATACACAGTATGAAACTTCCCGAAATACACAACTCATCGTCGGTGCAAGAAATTAAATATATTATTCAAACGAAGCGAGCCGAATGTTTACATCCTCGCGAAAGTTCTGTACACTTAAACAAGATTAACATCGAACAAGCGGACATTTACACGTAAGAGGTTTCAATTAATCCCATCAAAACAAGTCTTAAAGCACCAAACACATACAATCAGATCGCGAAGACACCAGCTCGTCATGGTTGGAGCGAAATATTTTAAAATGCCACAATTTTACAGTGAAATGAACTCGTTGGAAAAGATTCTTTGTCGATCGTGTTAATTTCTCTTAGCTGATTCAATGAAATTAACATAAACCTAAATCATTCGAACGAGAAAGCTAATTAAACTTACATGAAAAGTTCAGAACTCTCGCTTTGGGACTGTGCTCGTGGTCACCTTTCGCGTTACAATTCACACGAAAACCATCACCGTTTTAATCCATTATCCACATAGCGGCGTTCGCTGTAAAATCGAATTTTTTACAATCCCTCTGCAAGAAAGCAGCGCTTTCAATCTGTGACTAAACTCTGTGACTAAGTGCCTTGAGTGTAAAAGAATCAATGCCGTTTATAAACACTGAAAATTCTACGCGACTTAAACTTCTAGTTCAGTAGTACAGAAGGTAAATTGCAGAACAGCGATCCTTATCAAGAATATTTCGAAACTGAGCTATGAAAACAAATTGAATTCCTTTCCAGTTGTGTTTGAGTTAAAACATTTCAGTGGTTGTGTACAAATTAATCAATTAATATTTATCCACCACAACAATAATGCATTGCTCTTTTGCTGGCATGAATTCGCGCACTCGTAAAAGTCTTCCTTAGGAATTGACGGCTATGTGCTTATCAAGATGAGAGATGGAAAGAAACGGAGTCGAACGAATGATCCAGCGCAATAGAACGCTTGATCGAAGGAACAGAAACCAACAATGTTACTTCGAGTTTGGCTTCTAATGACGAGCAATTGTGACCTTGAGATGATTTCCCCTTCATCAGCATGCTGCACTCTGAAGGTTTCGTTGAGTATAAACACTGAGATATCTTTGATCAACTTACCTTCTAAACGAACGCTCAAGTAAGAGACCCGAGCAGAACACAGACGTTTGAAACGGATGTTGAGATATTCAGCGTAAATCCCAGATCGACAGTCAAAAGGCTGATTACTTATGCAAACTTAAAACGCCGCAAAATACCAACACACTCGAAGCCAACCAAATTCCTAGGCGCCCTCCACGCCCCAGTGAGTAAATACTTTTCATTCTTGAGGCAAATGTTCACCTTCAATCAGTCGCAGCTCACTTTTCGTTTGTACGCTCGCGAGACGAAAGGACTCAAATTACATGTCTGCGCAAATCAGATGAGTGAAATGAAACTACGCTGACATTTTGGAAACAAAATTACCCCTTGAAACACATGGCGACTCACGATATGGCATGAAATGACACTAAGAAACCCGTACATTATCAAAATATTTACCAAGTTAGTTTTAATATACTCCTTATATGACAAAACGAAAAAAAATGCCCGAGGCCTTCGAAGAGTATGGCGTGACATGATATTTGGGTAAGGAAAAATACCATTTTGTAACAAATTTCTAGTCGCAAGCGTATTCCGTAATAGTTTTACCGTTTTCGAACATAGGACAAACTTATACTGATACTCATAAGAAATTCCAACGATGTAAATTGTCACGATTCTTAGAATTTTGTTATATTTTTCTTGGAATAAGGGGCGAACTTCTCGGAATTTTGGATACTTGTCTACCGCGGGACTGTCGAAATATTCAACCTTTTATAAACCATACGTTCCGTTTTCTTAAATCCACACCCTATTTCAGACTGTTTTTTTTCCTTCCGGTTTGTGTTTCCCTTTAGTGAGACCATCACATCCATTTTGCGAATAAACAGCGAATTTTGGTAAAACCCCGCGGGGGAGGGTGTAAGTAGGGCTGGACAAAGCTTTGAATACAGAAAAATCTCGACGATCGTATCTATATCTTTTATTATCATTCGATGAAATGTTACCTTTGTCGCAAGATATTTCATTAATCATCACTGCTCTTATCACTTGCACAGGTGTCAAAACTGTTAGCCTTGAAAGCTGACTGCGCAGATAACTCACTGAGCATGCCTCTCTTTGGTCCCATAGAAAACAAGGCTGCGTGCACACTTCGCTGGAGAAATTTGAAAACGCAGCTTTATTTCTGCGGTTAGTCTTACCGTCCACACTAATCCGGCACGAAAACGGAGCTTTTCGAAAACGCTCTTCAAACCGGAGGAAGTTGAAAAGGTTTTTCGTTTTCGTGTGGACCGAAAACGTTTTGATAAACATGATGGCGTCACGATAATCATGTGATTTCCCTGACCGAGTTTTTCTCAAACGCAAATCCAAAATGACCGGTGATTGCTTTTAAATTCCTCCGGCGTAGCGTGGACGGAAAACAATTTAAAGCGTTTTCAGAGTGAAACCTCCGTTTTCAAACTCCGTCGTAGAGATTATTTGCGCAGTCTCTAAAAAGGATAGATTCATTTTGCTGATCGCGCGATTCAAAATCAGCTGCTGTCCCGGCATGGGACCGGTAGTCCGAAAGCCACAATCTTGGACAGTATAAAATGGAACAATTAACCCCCCTGCCCCCTAAGCAATGATGAAGACGCGCGAAGAGCAAAGCGCGCCATTTTGGCATCACTGAAATGGGGGGGGGGGGGAGGGGTGGTCCAGATGTTCCATTTATTTTGTCCAAGATTGAATCTTGGACAGTATAAAATGGAACAATTAACCCCCCTCCCCCCCTAAGCAATGATGAAGACGCGCGAAGAGCAAAGCGTGCCATTTTGGCATCATTGAAATGGGGGGGAGGGGTGGTCCAGATGTTCCATTTATTTTGTCCAAGATTGCAGTTTAAGCTAACCAAGGATTAAAAGTGAACCGAAATATTAATTTGTCTGGTATTAAAATGTTTTTCTCTGCTTGTATTTTGTGCAGTTTGAGATAACTCAATCTCAAAACTGAAGGACTAGCAATATAAACAGAAAACCTCACCGAAAAGAAACAACACTGAAATAAAAATTCTTGCTAATTCTGGCCTAGCTTAATCGGGATTTGGCTGCAAGTAATTGACTTTGATCTGACAAGGGGCCAACTCTCAAAAAGTCAACTTCACAAACTCGCTAAGGCGGCCAACTTCTCTTGAAACTCTGACGGCTAGCAAACTAGAAGACAAGCACGCGAGAAATTTTCCCTTCTCGGCCGCGACACGCGAGAATCGCGCGTGGATTTAACCCCTGTTGACATCTAAGCATCAAGTCGGCACTCGAGATTCATGATACTGAACGCAAATAAAAGGTAGAATGTCAGTGAAATCTGCAGATACTTTTAACCACGCTGGCAGAGATATTAAGGCGGGGGTACACGTGAAGGCCGTTTTGACGTCGCTTAACACGGCCTTTCTGCCAATATCTCGGTCACGTTTCAAGCGACACTAAATCTCTCTGCCTATCTCATTGATCACTGTTTGGCGGTTTTGTGTAAATTTTTGGGTGATTTTTGGGCATTTTGGGAAAGAGATATTTTTCTCAACGGATAGGTTAAATTGAGGAAAATATGAAATGTTGAAGATTTGATGGATTTGGAAAATATTTGAAGTGAAGAATTAGTAGACGGATACCAAACAGTCCCCTAGCAACCAGGGGCTCTCTTTTGCGGGGTTCAACTGTCTGCCGTAGTGTTTCCAACCCATCTTAATCCTAACAATTTCCTTTTAATATTACTTCAAATTTCACTCCTATTCATGTTTACCCCCGCCTTAAATGACGATAATGAGGTCAGAAAAAAATCAACGTAATAAAAAAGGCACGGGAGTGCATTCCAGATGTTGGGTGGGCATCTTGGAGCACTCAAAATCCTTTCCTGCTATTTTCCTGACCAAAACAATGCTTTTCCAATTCCGCATTCGTCCCAGTTTCTTCTAATGGCGAAAATCGCGGAGACATGGGTATGAAAATGAAGGGCGCGTTCTCCTTGCGAAGAGCGGAATACTTAGTATACCCCAACTAAACCATAAAATATATAGCATCTGACAGATTTACGTTGAGCTTCTATTGAATGCACAGGTCCACACGACGCAAGAAACAAGACGTACTACAACGTGGTTAAGTTGCCGGATCTCTTTCAGCTGCAGGATGCTCGTGCCAGACTTCACCAGAGATGTACTGTATAATCAAAACTGAATGCAAGGCTGGAACTACGGCAGAATCGCTAGCTCATTGAGGCCAATATCTCGACTAACATACGTCTTTCTCAAGGCCAGTGCTATGATGACAAACCAACCCGTTTGCTTAATTGCCAGCCTTGTATTCAGTTTTGGTTGTCATTATGTTGGACACACAGGACCAAACAATCAAATATCGCTCTTCGCACGAAATCTTGCGTGAAAATGTTTGAACAAGGTGCGGCAAGAAGGTTGCGCATGCATGCTCATGCAATACGATGCTAGAAAAAAATCGTCGATCGTTCAGCCGAGTGTTACATGTAACGATCGCGAACACTCGCAAAAGCTCGTAACACACTCGTGTGAAGGTCGAGTCACCATCGATGGAAAGCAACCCTTTTGTCACGCCACAAAATGTCACAGTCATATCAGATATCATGTTACTTACGCTAAATAGGTAGCAATAAAAATCACAACACAGCTGTTTCACTTCTTTACTAAATATGTTTCAGTCTTCATGAGAACGTAAAAAACGTTTAATGAACTTGGTCTTGTACAATAACATGTGCACAAATTAGGGAAAAGCGTCATTTGAAGTGGCTTCTGAGCTTCTGCCCTACAACCGGGCCTACAAAACAATCATGTGATCTTGGAAAACGAAAATTTATGTTGCTTCTTCTGTGTCTCCAGTCAAATAGATTTATCATTCAACTCACACAAATACGTAAAGAAAGTATTCTTATTCTGTCACTTTGTCGACGGAACAATTCACTAACTTTAGCCAATAGACTAATTTCGATATATTAAAATTCAGACTAACACAAAAGACCTCAACACGAGGCTCTGGGGAATAAACCCCACAACCTCTGTAGTTATTCCCCAGAGCCTCGTACCGAGTCTATTGTTTTAGGCTGAATTTTAATATATCGACATTAGTCTATTCACGTGTTATGGAATGAAATCGCGACAGAAACATAAAGCGCGTGTGCGCTGATTGCTGACCAATCAGCGCACACATACACATCACGTGCTACAAACCTTGAGTCTCGCTTCCAGTTCCTGGAGCTCAGAACTGAGCGCCTCGGCTTCTGCTAGGTTTTCGCCGATCACGTGTTTGTTCTCCTCCGTTTCGTTCGTTTTGTCTTTCACCCACTGAAGAAGCTACAAAGTAACAGCAACAACAAAAAAACGTCACACCAAATACAGTGAAAAAACAGTCACAAGCGGCCAGGCCAGTGTGTACTGTTCACGGAGTCTGACTTCAAAATAAGTACAATCCAACTCAATCTAAACCAGTCTCGGAAATATATATTTCCCCGGATTAAAATGTGCTTCAGTTCGAAGCGGCGCTCAATTGAGTAAATACGGTGCTCGTCAGACAGCCCCCTTGAATAACAGTCCTCACTCTCTAGGACGGACACAGCCAAGAAGTGTCTTAACTGTCTGTCTTAGAGAGGTGTCCGTCTTGCCGGAGGCCGGGATAATAAATCTGAATATTCGTGAATAGATAAAAACAATTTTCCAGTCGATAATTTTTTTTAAATTTTAATTGCGGTCAGATAATGAGTTACTGATGTCAAGAATGCCCAAAAAATCGGGGTCACCGACTTCGTAGCGGGTGAAAAACTACCCTGATTTTGAAAAATTGGCTCACGTAATTCAGCATGGTCTACAGGGGTTTATACTTAAAAACATCGAAAGTGAGTCAACGGAGGCAAACGATCTTAGTCGTGTTTTGTAGGAAATGGGTATGTTGCGTAAATAATTCCAAATGTTGCCAACGTTTTCACAAAACAAGAGGTTGAAACCGCCGCAGAGATAAACGAAGAGCTAAAAAAACGGAATTCGATGGTGCATTTTGCAAAAAAATCAAACTTCAAATCGATAGATTTTCTTCATTTATTCGCTAAACGTAGAAAATCGGTAGAGAATATAGGGGAAAAAATAGGGTCACCGAACGTCCAAGATCGTTAAATCGAGACAAAGCTCTAGCAATGGCCATCTGCCCTATTATTGTTCATTTTATTACTTAGCGCGCGCATCGATCCATGACGTGCGTGTGAATTTGCGTGCGCAGTAAGGATGCGCAGAAATAATATGCGTGAACGTCGTTGGTCAGAACTTCCATTCTCGTCCCCAGAGCCTACGATCCTTCTGGCCTGTGGTTGGGATCACGGGAAGTCCGTGATTCACGGACTTCCGGTGTAGGACCAAACCAGAGCTCTCGATCCCAACCACAGGCCAGAAGGATCGTAGGCTCTGGGGACGAGAATGCAGAACTTCATGCTAGCCCACATATCCATATATGGATAGGACATAACCATATATGGATATATATGGATAAGACAATATGGGAGTGTGCTCTATATGTGGGCTAGCATGAAGTTCTTGCCACGTCGTTTAGTGCTGCACAAATTAGACAAACTGAAGGGCGTAATTAACAAATAAACACTTCCCGTTGTTACCTCGCGCATTTGTTCTTCGTAGTCTCCAAGCTTCAGCCAGTGACGAAGTTTATTATCCCTGTCTTGCCAAACTCTCTCCCAAGCCATCTTTCTTTCTTCCAAGTCGGCGAGTGATTCTTCCAAGAGGTGTGGAGGGCGATTTGGTGCACCGTCCTCTCTGTAGAGGGGAGGCAATTGCATTCTGTCAATCAAGGCTTTTCCCATGGCAACAGTCTCGGTGTATTCTTTGTCAATTGTGTGTCTGGTGTCAGAGTGGCGGCGAATTTCTTGCTCGACCAGCTCGGCCGTGAGGTCTTCTGGGAGGTCCTCTCTCATGTATGCAGCTCTGAGCTCCTCTATTTCCTGCACCAGCTATACATTATAGAAAAACACCACAAACATTTGAGTGTAAAATAGTTCCTATTTCGAGGACAGGAAGGTATAACGTAATTCTTCCTACCTTCTCGGCGCTTCGATGAAACATAAGAGCCACAGATAGCCTGGCCCCTCTCTCAGCCATAGCAGATGAAAAGTCCCCCCAAGAGTTGTTCAACTTTTCTTCCATTTGGTAGTTTGGCGACAACTCGTAGCGGCAGGTACGACGGAGCACTAACGACGCCTGCAGGAACTGCCTTCCATAGTCATACGTGCTCTGCAACAAATCAAAGTGATTGGATTTTAAAAATTCATATAAAAAAAAGAATGTTCACTGACTATATTGAGTTTAAAACTGAGCTTTCGGTTCTCGGACTACAGCCTTCGATGTGCAAAAATGGAAAAATTGACAACTACAAATATACACAGAAATAGGTGGGACTGTTAAACAATACAATAAAATTGAAAAAAGTGTCAATAAACTAATTGTTCTTTTTTAAACGAATGCTAACTGTTCTTTTTTAAAAAGAATAGAGTATTAATTGAGGAGCGGCCTTAGATTGTTACCTGCATGATTTATCGAAGCGGTGTGCCATGATTCGAATGTCTTACGAATACGGAAAGAACCCTTGTCAATCATTTGAGATTTTTAAAGTCAATAGAGTGATTTGAAGGCCGAGCGTGTTTAGCAATGCTGGAACCTCTCGCGTAAGACTTCACATTCCTCAGATGTTCTTTTTTCCTAGTTTCAAAGCATCTGCCAGCTTCGCCTACACGACTTCATATTTGGTTGAAGTTCAATCGCAGGTCGGGATTTAGGAGAAGGAAACGCCTGTTGAAAGGTCTTGACTGGCTTGCTGACAACTCGAATATCATGTTTTTTAAGAAGTCTAGTTACTTAAAGGCTGGGAAACTCCATTAATGTAAGGGAAGACTGCATGACTAGAGGAATCGGAGTGTATAGCCCAATCGAAAAACATAGGAACAAGTTCCTCCGTATTCGCAAGACAATAATTCTCCTGGCTATGGTTCTTCAATTTTTAAATGATTTGATGTTATTGTTCATTTGAAGAAAAATACGACACTCGGTAGATGCTTTTGCCATATTCAGTGTGAATTCAACAGTGTTCGGTAGAATATAAAGAGTGAAAAATTACAATAACAACGGCAGTAATCAAGACAATTGCAATAACAAGACAAAAACTGAACAGAAAGTTTTAAATCAACGTGTTTAACCTGTGCGATGAGGCCTGATCGATGGGAGCATACCGATGAGCTCTCAAGCTGCTTCAAATGTGTGGGGTTATCTCCGTTACGTTGCGTGCGTTAGATTGCGTTGCGTTGCGTTGCATTCCGTTCCGTTCAGTTACAACAAAGTACCCGGCGTGGCAGAAATACATGCAAGCGAGAGATTGCCCAACATCAAGGAAAAGCACGGAAATAATTCTTACTCTAGCAGTGGCTTCCAGTTTTTCGTGCTCCTGTTGCAAAGCTTCTACATCCTCTGCGTTCCTTCCCACATCTCCTAGGTTGTGTTCTGTAGCGTCACGCAGTTGACTTATCCATGTAGTCGCCTGAAAAAAAAATGGTTCAAACACAAGTAATCGTTAATTTTTACAAAACAAAAAGTCTTTTAAGAAGTCTTTTAAGCTTCGGTGTACTTAAAAGTACACCGAAGCTTTGCGTGACAGAAATGTCACACAAACAAATCTCTACCTGCTCGGCGTCTCGTTCGCTCTGTTTAAGCTGCAGTAACTGTTGCAGTTTGATTCTGCGCACATCGCACAGCTCATCTGTGCGTAGTTTCCGCTCCCGCAGTTCGTCTAGCGTCAGCCGCACATGCGCAATACCACTGCTGTAGTCCGGGGTGACGTCATCCCCACGCGTGTTAGCGACCGGACTTATCATCAGTTCCTGCGCGGCCAAAGCATCTCGCAGAGTGTCTTCGGAGGAAACGGCGACCGCTACAATTAAAAAAAAGAACATTTGTCACTAAATAGCTTTACCGTAGCGTTACTGTATCCCTAAGTCACTCTTGGCAACCAAAAGCCTTTGAAGCCCAACTGGCTCATGCACCCAGCGCTTAGCGCCCGTTTCTGTAGCATGAAGCGGCTAGGAGCATTTCTACTCCCCCCTGGATGGGAGTGGAAGGTTACTCGCCAGCATTCTGTCAGGTTGTCCCAACAATTTGCTGGTAGCCATATATACGTTATACGAGAGAGCCACTGTGAGAGTCAAGTGTCTTGCCCAAGAACACAACACAATGTCCCACTTCTAGGACTCAAAACAAGGACCAATCGTTCCATAGTCCAGCGCACTAACCATGAGGCCACCGCGACTTCCAACAAGGCTGCCTACGGGAGCTACGTCACGGTTTCCGCAACTAGCCTGAAAAGTTAAGGTGATTCCCGAGTTTTGCATTGCGCATTCCTACTGCGCACGAATTTTGCGCGCGCGCGTACAAAACATAAGAGATTTCCTTCAAACTAAGCTCGATAGCGAGATAAAAGCTAATTTCCTCTTAAACGAGTACGGTGACTCCCACTTTTTATTTTATAAATTCAATGAGAACAATATCCGCAATAACTGAGAAAAAATTTGGCAGAAATCTATGGCTACTTTTTTGGCAAATGAAATAAATGCTACAGATAGAGACGTAACGGGCCCATTAGAGCAAGTCCAAATTGTGTTTCCTTTAAAGGATAAAAATATCAGTTAATAATGCAGGGTATTTGAAGCCATTTCTTCTGGGACGTAGATGAATAAGCAATCAAAGGCAGTCGAATTCTGTGTGATATAACACGCCGCATTGAAAAATAATCGAGCTTATTTGTTGCGCACTGAGATAAACAAAAGTCACCAATAACCATATTTGTCAGCATCGTGGCATGAAAACAAGCACGGTGACCCCCTCTTTTTATTACGTTTTTAACATCTCCTTGTACTGTAATGACACCATACCAAGTTTCATCGGAAATCTATGGCGGGTTCTTTTACCCGGGAATCATATTAAGGCCTAAATTTTTCAAGTTCTTCGTTTGTAACCCGTGTTAATCTTCTCCATCCTTAACCATCCTTGTTCCTTCATGATTTATTATTATCTCTTTGGTGTTTTTCTATCTTAGGAAACCACTATTCAGTTTCAGCAACAAGCTTTATTTCACATCTGCGATGATACCGTTTCCTGTATTACAAGAAAAGCGAAAGAAGGCTCTTTTTTTCTTCTTTTTTTCACTTTCTCTCTTTTTTCTTTCTCTTTGTTTGTTTTGTTTTCTTTCCTTTTCTATTATTATGTAAGTGCGTATGTTTAACTCCCATTAATATTGTAAGTAACTTTAAGTGTTTTTCCGTTGGTAACTTACATGTTTACGCACTATATCTATAATTAAACGAAGAGCATTGTAAGTAGGCCAACTATAATTTAATTAGCGGGATTGTATTGTCATGTATGTAATGTAAGTAGCGAATGTGGTATAAGTAGTGGAAGTAGCAAGTTTATTGTAAGTGTAAATGTAAGTATAATATTAGTACTGTAAGTGTTCGTCTTGTAAATAAAATCGCGTATTTATAAAAACAAGCTTTATTTCAGCTTGGTCTACCAGAAATATTTTACAAAGTTATATATTAATAGAGTTAGAGGCCAGGCTATCTGAAACAACTAGAGAGTGAAAAACGTCAGGCAGGCAATTTCGTACGCCGCAAAAAAACTCCTTTAAAATACCCAAATTTTAAGTACGCAATTTTTTGTCCTTGACCTTTGGGAACGTTTCTATCGAGTTACAGAAACACGAGTGAAAGTTTGGGACAACGAGAAATGCTGTGGGAACATGAGCCGCATGCGAGTGTTCCCACAGCAGTCCCCACGGCTTTTTCGAGTTCTCCCAAACTTACACGAGTGTTTCTATACCTCGATAGGAAGACGGAGTTCGCGCCATCATTACGTCAACTGCTCGTGCTAGTTCTGTGTTTCTATCGAGTTATAGAAACACGGTTTTAAACCAATCAGCGTGCGTATTTGCTTTGGGTTATTTTCTAATTCACCATATGAACTGCCTATCAGTTTCCATGGAGACCACACGACAACTTACCTTCAGCCTTCTCTTCCAGTGTTCTGAGCATGGTCTCGGCAGTCTCGTAGTCGTACATCAGAACCGAATCGGAACACAGCAGCTCAAACAAGTCATCCAAATTAACAGAGCACTGAAATACAAGGAAAAGAAATTCATTGTCATCCTCATAGTGTCAGATTCCCCCCCCCCCCCCCCCCCCCCGCATGCAGTCATCTCCTATTTCCAGCGCTCCAATCCCATAAACCAGCGGTCGGAATCGCGTGTAGGTACGTCATGTAATTTTGGACGCGGAGAAGTGAAAGTAGCAAAGTTTATTTCTCGTGCGGTTGAGGGCTACGATTGGCTGGGAACTTTGAAAAACCAGAGAACGTCCAAAGGTAGTAAAAATCACTAGTAGAAAATATCAACCATACAGTACGTTCAATGTAAAGAAATGGAAAAATGAACAGTTTTCGGAAGTTTCCTGATCTTTGCTTGTCCCAACGGAACGTCGTTGCGGGAGTCCAAACCTTCACTACCACAACTAATATTTGCGGGTTTTAATTTTTGCGGCATCTACCTTTGCGGTTTTTTCAACGAGGTGGCAAGACTAAAGGGTGTCTTCGTAGAAAACTAGACCGCCAAAATATCGTCCAATATCGAAAATTACCGATATTGAAAACAATAAGTGATGTTAATTTGATCTGTATTGTTCTGTTGATACAATGTCAATATCGAATCCGTCTGATTTTTGCGCCAAAGAAAAAAATCAAGTGCCCTTGTAAATTTATTAAACTACAATCATGATCAATTTTAAACTGCTTCGGCCATCAAGTGACGTTTGTTCCTCAACTAAAAATTTAGTTTCTTCTTGCTCGTTTTGAAGAACAAAAATTCCCAAAATCTTTCATGGAGTAGGATCAAAATGTCCCCTCACCTCCCCTGCACTCTTGTGAAACTTCAATGACGTCAGAATGACATCTCTCCTCCTGTTCATGCGCATGGCAAAGCTCCGACAACCTCTGTCCAGAAATTCTTTCTGGGTTTTAATGTCTTTGGAAGCATAGTGATTTTCTTGCAGCATTTTTTTGGCCAGTTCACGCACCTGAGCGAAGTGGTTGATAACCTCCTGTAATAAAATGAAATATATATGTCACGTCTCAAGCTCGGTGTAGGAATTCAGCCCCGCCTTGTTTCTACGTATCTCTGCTGTTCAAAGTCATCACTGGCGCACTAAACTTTGAACTGTTGACAAATATTTGCTGTGCCATCTACACGATCAAATGTATTTGTCACAAAAAAAATACTCGTGTAGATGAGGCTTTAGTTGTTTTTGCTAGTTGTGTTTGTTAGTTTTGTTGCTAGTTGCGTTAAGTGATCCCTTTTTCTTTTTTTAACTTAAAGGGGGCAATTTTAACACCATAATTATGCAATAATTAAAAATTATAGGTCGCTTTCGAAAAGGAAAACTAAATCTTTTAATGTTTTTATGTACACGCGCCTGCACGTGCTAAAGTCGCGAACATCGTGCGCAGTAAGGATGCGCACTGCAATTATGAGAAATCACCTAAACTAAATTGAAAACTAATAATCTAAACAAAGACAGTAATTATACACCACAGAGATAACTCTAAAGAAACATATCTTCACTAACCCTTGCAGAGAGCTCAAATTCCTCGTGTTCCTTCCTCAAAACCTCGCACGTGATTACAGAGTCTCCAATATCGTTTGAGGTCGATAAATAAGATTCCCCTGGTCCAAGGACCCAGTCAATAACCTGGGATTAATACAAAATAAAAAAAATCGTAAGCATTGAGTTGCAGATTTGATTTGATGAATGAGTTGTGAGAGATGAGTAGGCATCAGGCCACAACAAATTTCACATTGATTTCTTGTAAAAAATAGATAGAGACTGTGTTGTGACCACCTCTCGTAAGCGACCAGTTTTCCAAAATACCTATAGTTTCCAAATCAAATCACTATATTTGGAACCTCTTATAAGTGATCACATCTTGCAAGGGGCCATGGCCACTTTTGAAGCTAAAAAGAAGAAATTTTCTGATTTTACTGATTTTAGCCTCAAGTCATTGCTAGTGCGTTCGCTTCTGGATCACAGGGTCCGGGTTCTGGCGAATTTAATGCTGGGGGTGACCCTGCAATGGATTAGCATCCCATCCAGGGGGGAGAAGAAGTACTCCTAGTCGCTTCATACTACCGTAACCAGAGAGAAGTGCCGGCCTGATGGGCCACTTAGATTGTATGCCGACTTCACCTTTATCTTATCTATGGGAGTAAGCAATACTACTAGTCGCTTCATTCTACAGAATCAAGGGTTGAGTACACATGACAAACTAAGGGTGCTTTCCACTATGCCTGACCAACTGACCAGAGACCAGTGGGATGGTCTCTTTCAGTCACTCAGCTCTATTAGTTTCCCCAATCCCCCACATACACTGTAAGTGAATTATCTACTGAGCAGAAAAAAATGGAACGGCAAATTTGGGTCCTACAGATCAGACCAATTAAAGCGGACTGCCTCTACAGTTCAGTCCTGAATTTTCTTTGACCAAAATGTACGGGAATTTTCGGCATAATGGAAAGCACCCTACAGTAAGTGCCTCCCATTACCATGGCAGATGTCTATACCTTTTGATATCCTGCTTCAAACTCACGGAGATCCATGCACTGCATCAACTCTTTCCATCTCTTCTCCCACATGTCCATTAGCTGACCACACCTTAACTTCAAGTGCGTCACAATGCCTTCAACCTGCTGTCGTTCCTGGCTTGGCATGGAGGCAGGACTACCCAGGAAATTCTGGCTTGGTGGGACAGGGGGCTCATTTGCTTTTATTGAGCTGATCAAGTGCTCTCCTCTCTCGATAAGTGGATGTCCAACATTATCGAGCACCGCTCTTTTAGATTCATGTTCACGTATGAGATTGTCAGTGTCTGTGACGTTGTTACCCAGCTGGTGAGTGTCAAGGTCTTGTTCCAGATCATCAAATTTGTCATCCAAGGAGATGGCTTCATCAGAGAGTCTCTCAATTTCCTGGAATGGCAAGCACATGTTCTTAGTCTATTACCGGTCAATATAAAAGGAATGTAGACTGCAGACCGGGGGTAAAATTTAGACTGCAGACTGTTCAGCTGAATCATGCTACCATTTCCATCATTGACAGCTAACTGTAAACTGAAGTGTTTTTAGGTTAACCTGAGTGATATTCAGTCTAACCAGAAAGATATGCTGCATTTTACCCTCAGTCTGCATTTTACCCCTGGTCTGCAGTCTGCAGTCCACGGTCTTCATTTTACACTGACCAGTTATACATTAGTCAAGTAGAAAGCAAAGTTTGAAAACTCATTTGTATGGCCATGGGGCACTGGCTGGATAAACCATGCAGGAATATTAAAATTGGAGGTGCACAAAAAGGGTTTGGACAATCCCATGGCAGAGACAAGTTCAGTTGCACCTACACTAACAGAAACCTTTCAATTTAAGCAGACACTTAAACATGGTCTGAGCCATGTAAGCAAACACAACTTTTTTAACCTCTGACAACTAGACATCTCTGATAAATGGATGATTACTTTTTATTCCAAGGGCGTTAACTAACAGGAGATTCCACTGCACATGGTTTGTTGTACATACTCAAACTTAAAACTGCAGGATCATTAATTAAAACTTATGCTCACCATTCTTGTATTAATCCATCTGTTGTGGTCGTATGGTAAGGTACCACCAAGTCCCTGAGTGAGTTGACTTTCTTCAGCAAACTGATGCAGTTTACTGGACGATGACAATAATGTTGTCTGCAAAACACAACAATTAAGTTTTGAAACTACTTATTGATAAGATCATTGAAAATGAAGGATTCTTCAAACCTAAGGATCCAAATAGCCCGATTGCTATCTAGGTAATATTATGAATGGAACTGTAATTAATGATTTGCACTACAAGTCATATTTTAAAATTCTCTCAGAATTGCAAAGTACAATAGGCAAGTACAATTTGAAAGAATTTTCAAATATCACAGTCAAGTTAAAAAAAATGGTGTGAGCTTTCGTGCAAATACCTGTTCTTATATGACTGAGAAAGTTACCAACTCTGCCTAATCCATTTGCACTGCAGTGCAAATTAGTGGCCTACTCTCAGCCAATCACAATGATAGAAGTACTTTTTTCAGACATATATAAACAAACCTGAAAACTCCAGTTTTCAGAAGTCCAGGACCAAGGAAATGTCACCCTAACAAATTTAAGCTTATAATAATTTTATTATGGCTGTACCTCAAACACAACACTAGACTGCTCTTTTTTGAGTCCAGTTCCAGAGCGCCGTTTTTCCCAGAAAGCATCTGGCTTTATGATATAGACCTCATGTACTTTGTCAGGAACCGTCTCCTGTAGACAAAATTCGAATGGAAATTTAATCAACAGAACAGTAATTGATTGAAGGAATCAATTAAGTTTGTTGTACAAGAACTGTTTGGATATTCTTTCTTGGCTATCGTGTGCTTCAGTGATAAAATGCAATAAATAATTAAACTCCTTACCCTCATTCAGACTCAAGATGTCAAATATTATGCTTCCAGCTAAGATCAAATCGTTATACATACATTCGAAGCTCTCATAAGTGACCACCTTGAAAACTCAAAAAAGTGGTTGTAACTAGAGCTGGTTGCTTACAAGAATGAGCACTTGTAAGCAACAGTGTATGGTAAAAAAGGGTGGTCGCTTACAAGAGCTTTAGAGACTCATAAATAATTCATAAAGAAAAACAAAATAAATTAATGTTTAATAAGTGTCTTTACATCTGATATAGACATTAAAGTGTTGAATCATATGTTAAAGACTCTGAGTGATCGCTAAAAAGAGCTCAAAAACAAAGGAAAAGTCCAGTTAGGTAATCCCAAAAGCGGTCACGGTCGCTTATGGGAGGGGTTGCCTACAAGAGTTTTTCATAGTTCAAATGTGGTTTCACAAAGGTGGTCATAAGCAGAGCTGCTTGCTAACAAGAGTGGTTGAAAGGAGAGCTTCGACTGCATGTATTTGCCAGCATACAATTAATGACATATCTACAGTACAGTACGTATGATCCTCATGGTAAGTGCACTCAGCACTGAAAAGAGCAATCTGGGTTCAAGCCTTGGCCGGGGACATCCCGTTGTGTCCTTGGGCAAGACACTTACACTGTAACTCTCACAGTGCATATTTAATGTTGGGGAATAACCTTGCAATGAACTAACATCCCATCCAGGGAGGAGTAGAAATACTCCTAGTCGCTTCATGCTACAGAAGCCGGAGATAAGCTCTGGCCTGATGAGCAAGCCACAGATGACTTTTTTTTAACATAACCCTGGAGCAAGTATATAGCTGGCCTTACCTGTAATGTCCTGAGGAGAGGCTTAGCAGATTTCCAGGATGAGCCCCTTAAATCAATGATAACAGTGTATAGCTGACTCTGCCTGCTATCCCTGAAAGCAACAATAAATAACCAACATTATTGTTGGAGTAGGTAGCTGATTTTGCCACCTTGGTGGTAAGAATCAGACAAATTTAACAAGAAGATTCCATGTTCAGTAATACAGTGTTGTAGATCACAGATGACAAAAAATGTGGTAAGAACAAAAACGTGGCAACAAGGTGATAGCTGAGGGTGACACTCATTTTCTTATCGTATTTTGATATCTTCTGTGATCTATTACTAAAGAGCCTGCGTCACAGACCATCTAAACTATCAGTGTAGTCCGTCTACACAGCACCTACCAGAAGTGGACTATACCAGGAATTTTATGACATGTCTGGCTGCAATGCAGGCTATTACTGAACAGATGCAAGGCAACATTAAATCTACTTAATCTAATCTACTTGTATATATCTGCGCTTTTGTATAGTTTTTTCTTTCACTTCCCCTGAAGAAGGTCCGTGATTGCAACCGCAACGTCGGGAACATTTTTATTGTAAATTATTTCAGAAAGGTTTTTAACCACCAGTGTAACCTAATTTGTATTTTCAAATATTTTTAAATGAAATCTACTGGTACTTGTTGTATAAAAAGAAAAAACGAAAAGAATGTCAATGACATCATCTACATGTATGTGTCTGGCCTCCAATAGATCATAAGTAAGAAAAAATCAAAGTGCAAAAATAATTTGACTTATTTTATAAAGCCCATCAGAGTAGCTGGCCGAAGTGATGGGTAGATAGTGATCATGATTTTTGTTCACAGCTCACTACGAAACGTCCTGTTCTAGAAACATTTTAATCTCAGAAAAGTCCTATGTTGAACAACATTTATTTTGTTTATTTCATACTGATAAGTCTTATCCAGAGCTATGGAAACTTACCACTTGGGCCTGTCAAGTGTTTTGAATAACTTACTAACGCCTTTATCTCTGCTACTGAAATATGGCCATTAGCAGGCTAATAAACTTTACATGAACCCCAATCCAGCCAATTTGCATTGTCTCATTAATGTTAACAATTTGATGATACCCATGTATTTAAATAAATTACCCCTAGATGGAGAGGGGCATTTCATCAAAACCATATGACCCATGGACCTGGGTTGGAAATGCTCTCCATTTATTTTCAAATAATTCTGGCTAACAATCTAAAAATATCTCTCTTTGTATCTCCTGACAGACTAAAATTTACAATTCAATTTTGACCTTGGCAGGATCTTGGCAGGCATAGGAAATTGAGACAAGGAATGTGAAGTTTGGCCTGTTCCTAAAATGGACCATTTTATGCAACGGTTGTCCAAAATGATGATACATTCAAAATATTATTACTTGGCATGCCCCTCAAATGCCCCCTTAATTAATAGTCCACCACGCCTCATGTACCAGGCATAGAATCATATCAATTTATTAAATCAACAAGCAAATTTTATCAAAAAATGAAGCTTTCTAATGTTATGTCTGCATATTGTCTGGATTTATGCCCAGCTTCAACAGTGAATCCAGAAGGAAACTTTTCATTAATATTTAATAAAAGCTGCTGATTTTATAAAATTCACAGCATGGACTGGCTTCACTTTTAGAAAATTTAAATAATTATTGATTCATGCAACTAGACTCTGGGCAAACACTAGTGCTAATTATTGTTATAAACTCGCATAAAAACGGGTTCCAGACATCACTGAGGTCAATAACAAGGTCCATACGTAACTGATACATATCATGGGGTATTTAACAATTATTCCATGAGCGCGCGTTGGATATGAGATGATAAATAGCCAACGAGGCGCGTAGCGCCGAGTTGGCTATAAACATCTCATATCCAACAAGCGCGAGTGGAATAATTGTTTTATTAAAAACGCCCCCCAAATACAGAAAACTAGACTACAAAGAATTAAAAAGGCCCAAAAAATCACGCTCACCATTTTTGTAGATCATGGTATAATGGCTCATATACCATGATGGCTAAGCCAATCAAAACTCTCGAATTGCATTATCCAATGATCCAGTTTTTAATAAAAGGAAATATTATACATTTGATATTAATTCAAGAGGAACAAAACTTGTTATTTCACTGGCTCGGTTTGTTTTGGCAATAATAATCTTTTTTCTCATCAGTTGGTTTGATCCTACATAAACAAAGGTTGTCAAATCGTAATGTAGGCACTTCAACGTAAAGGAATTCTTGCGCGCCGCGAAAGCAATTTGCGCCACATATAGAAAATTACTTTATACGCCAAGATTGTGTTTCGTAATTACTAAATTGTCCCAAACGCGAATCTGTTGGGAATTATGTAAATTTGTAAATTAACCTTGCGTGTCTGCAGGCATTGTTTAGCGAGAAATGGGATCGTAACCGAATTGTTGGTACAATCCTGTGGTTTTGTTTGCGGAACTCTCTAAACGAAGCAAAGGAAATGTCACGTAAATGAAGAAGAATGCTGTCTTAAACCCGCTCACATTTCTTGTATAATATCGATAACAGCTTACAAGAATCGATCGAAAATCATTAGAAGAAGAAATAATTTTATATACCTTGGTGATTGAGTTAGGTAGGAAAGCGTATCTCCCAGTCGATCGACGCTCAAATCTTCTGTTTTTCCGGCTGGAATAGTCAAAATACTTCGACCTTTTCGGTCACGGCCCCCTGGTTTATACACAGACACAAAATTAGTTTAATGAATCGATTTTAAATATAAACAACTGTTTATTGCAAACAAAACTACAACAACTTCAACTGCGCAACGAGACTCAAATACGGCAAGCATCAATCTAACCTCAAGAGACTGAGCGAAGTTAAAGTTTTCAGACAAAACTAGTGAAATAAATATCATGTGTGGTGGAATGCACTGATGTTCTCAGCGAGTTATAAATCATAGTTCAGAGCTCTCGAGAATTTGCATCTAATCAAACGAAACATTCCTGCACTAAAACCACTGTCTTGATAAATAAATCCAGAATTCTTTTACCTGAAGTGAAAGCAAGCTTGGCTCGTAACGTGGGTTCTATTTCAGAAGTTCGAATCACACGTCCGGCTGCAAAGAAAACGAAAGCCATTGAACAACTACCATATTACAGAAATGGTCTCTCAACTCTCACATTATTAACTCTTAAATCAATCCTTGCATATACTCACGCCTGTATGAGCCACGTAAGTCTGGAGAGGAGGCATACTCTGGGCGATAACTTCTTGTAGCGAACGACAAATCCTCGAAGCCTGATTGTCTCGCAAGCTCTTCTCTCGCTTTCTGCGAGGCCATTTTGGCCTTTGTTTATACTCCAAACGCAGCGAGAATTGAAAGTTAAAGATCAAATTGCCCCGGGGTGAACATATGTCAGTAAATTATCCTCAAGGACTTCTCTTCATTGGCTGGATTTAGGATAAAATCCGCAAAATGTGTTTGAATCCAGTACAGCGTGACTAGCTAGAACAGTTTAGTTCGGCCGTTGCAATACCCGAGTACAAATTAAAACGCGGGTCGTTCGCTCAAAATTTCTCCAAGCTTGGGCGGGCAATTACAAAGGAGTTTTGGAAATCCACATTCACGAGTCTGCTGTCATCTACTCTTTGTCTTCTTTCTCCTTGAAACGGCGTCATAAAAAGCAGGTCCTATAATTAACTTTGACAGTGATAATAGCGCAAAATTATTTAAGCGCTGATGACCCGCTCACACTCTGCATAAATAACGAGGAATTTTACAAATTCCCCACGCCACCCCGTGTAAAGTCCACATTTAAGCAAAAAAGGGACGTGTAATTGTTTAAATTAAGCTACCTAAAGAGACGAGATCTGATCAGAGAGCGAAATGTTGCCTATAGAAAATTAAAACTACAGGTAATATTGTCTGATACGGATTCTTAGAAGTCATTCCAGTAGATTACAAGAAACCCCACCGAGTGGGGGGCTAGTAAGATATTTGGTTTCGGCAAAAATGACGAATATTTGGAACGGGATTACTTCCGAATGCTCATTGGCTAATTGCCTTCTAACGGTACACAGAAAAATATTTGTCAATTATTAAAATATTACCTCGAGTAACGCAGGGTCTCCGAGATACGAATACGTATGTTTTCTTGCATGCTTTCTTAAGAAAGAGAATTGAGAACCCAATTTGTTGAATAATTCGGCCCTTCTGCTTTTCATTCCTATGTATTTCGTCCTTGTTTCTGCTAAGTTCAATAAAAGGCACGCTACCTGTAGTTTTTCACACCTTTCAGTTTCTTCTTTCATTTTACTGTGCGTCGTATTGTAAAACCTTCAATTACAGACGTCTGCCTACGCTAAAATTTCTTCGAGTCCTCACGCAATTTTTCCTTTTCGGGGGAAGATTGCGTGACGATCTTGTCGTGTCCGAAAACGAGGATCGTGGTAAGATAGATGCCTGGGGAGAGACTTTTTGAAGCATAAAAACATGCTCCGTGCTTGAGAGTAAAACTTAAATAAAAGATACTTGCATAGGTTCCTTTCAGCAAGAGGCTCAGAGTGTGTCCTTGCCCATAATGTTGAAGAGTCTACAAGGGACCTTATTATCAGGGGGACCTTGTAGCGCATACGGGTTAAAACGCAAGAACATTTAACCATACTAGGGTAAGTAGACAACAACTGTTTGTTCCTTTTCATTATTTATTCAAGAAGTGAAGAAATTCTTTACATGATTTACACTTAAAGACCTTAAAGATTTAACTAAGTATTACGCCTAGAGGGCGATACTAAAGTAAAATTTTCTTCAACGTTTCGGCATCTTATGTTTATCGTATTGTTTTCCGGCTGTTTGAGAAATCATTACAATGCTGATAATAACTGGCTCTAAATAAGCTTGGATAAATGATATATAACAAATTGCGATAGTATTGGATTTGCAATCCTGAAAACAATATATATAACGTCAGTGAATGAGTATACGTTTTGTGCAATTATTTTCTCTCTATATATCGGCTAATATTTCTTATATTTAGTACATGCCACCTCGAAGATGTTTAATATTCAACTCTCGTGATGGTTTGGACCGTCTTAGTGCACTGTGCAAGAATTTCACTGACCACCATAATTTTATGTTTGTCAAACGGCAACCGACCTTATTGACCGGTGTGTTCGGTTCTGAAAAACTCACAATAGCCCTTAGCTTTAAGCTTAGATTAGTGGAAATACTTTACTTCATTGCCCGAAGAGTTTAAAACTATTTATTATGTTGCGTATCTACGCTGTATTTGTCATAATGAAAGTTGCTGACCTAGGTAAATACTGCGCTATTCCAAGCAAATAGTCTCAGCAAATAGTCTTATGGTGTAATATTTTTCTATCTTAGCAAAGTACAGTTTTCAGGTCTCCTTCAATTTGGAAGTAATTCTGTATGTTGCAAAAATGCCTAGACTGAGTTCTTTTAAGAGTTTACTCTACGAGTGATATTTGAAAAATTCTCTCAATTTTCAAATATCACGAGAAGTGTAAATCCTTATAATTGCTCGAGCTTTCATACGATTACTTATTTATTATTTGAGGCTGGGAAAATTACGAACTCGCGCGCGTTAATTTGCACTGCAAATTAAAACTTAACGATAAATTTGCCTGCTCTCAGCCAATCAAAATTAAGTAATTTTCTACGTCATATAATAAATCATTTTACCTGAAGATCGATCCCTGAACGTTGACAATATTGAAATTCTGTCTTAAAGATTGGTTGCATGTTGTTATTCCTCTCAATTATGCGAAGTTGTACCTCTTTAGCTAAATACACAGAAAATTGGATAATCACAAATTGGTTTTTAGATCACTGCCCGCACAAAACAAAATCAAAAGCAATGATCTAGCAAAAAGTACATAGCGAGGGCGAGAAAACAGTGTAACGCCCAACCTCGTCCTCAGGGTCCTCTCTCTTTCTCGAGGAAGAGAGAGAGAGGACCTGGGGATGAGGTTGTGTAGCGCCAGGTAACTTTTGCTTTTGCTGCTGCTAAGCAAAATCTCCGGGAAAAAGACATTCCAGCTTTGATTGGTCAGAGAGCTTTTTTTCATTTTTAACTAATCAGACAGCCTAAATAAAGAAATATCTTTTTAACTATTTGCGTAACGCGAAAATCAGATGACCATAGGAAAATGCAGCAAACTTGATCGCTATATCAACTTTGATGACATGTTAATTTTCTCCCATGCCGAGATGACGAATACTTCTTGCAAGAGATTTGAGCTTCTTTTCGGCTGGTCGGCGTTGCAGTCTGTATTGATGTTGTCTTTCTTACTTGAGAAAACAGGGTTAGCGTATACTCAACAATCATTAAACTGTGCTTTGGCGAGATTTTTTACGACTAAGTTTAACACGTTTGTGCCCCACACCTGAGACACGGACATGGTGCTCGCGTTTCTTTGATCGAGATTTTTTTGGCGCCTTTTTCTCGCCACGAGAAATCTCAGCTCTCATCTGCCCCGGTTGCATGACGGGTGTCATTGGAGGAGACATTTGCATGGGCATCATACTGCTGACCTGCGGAAAAGGCGTCTGCGGCATCATACTGTTCACTTGTGTAGTCACACTAGGCTGATAATTGAACGCGGCAACATTGGGTCTCGCAGCCTGGACACCACCGTTCACTTGAGGCAGTTCTGCCGCCGCGGGAATCATTGTCGACTGGTCAGGCGGCATGACCATATTTGGTGACATATCCATGGCATTCTGATTGGGTGGAAGAGAGTTTGCCGTCATGGGAACCGGTTGAGAGGCCATGGACATCATTTGGGATGACGCCATAGATGACACCTCGGTAGATTGCATGGATGGGATTTCTGGAGATGCCATTGATGACATATCTGACTCGTGTGACAGCACTTGTTGTAGTCCAAGTGTATCATGTGGCGGTTCTTTCAACAGGCTGGTATCCACTCCGTCTGAATCCTCTTGGATTTTAAAAGGTATTTTATGAATGTGTATTTTTCCAGGTTCTTCTCCATCGCCGTCAATTACTTTGTTGGTTTTCTCGTTAAGAATGGTGTCGTCCTCTTTTGACGTCTTGCGTTTTTCCATTGAGTCGCCCAACTTTCGCGCGTCGATTCCATCTTGGTCATTGTACATTTTGATTTCTTCATTCTCTTCATCTTCTTCATTTTCTAAATGAAAAACAAAGCATATCAACTACTATCTGTCACCACGGTCTCTAAAACGGCGGCTGTCTGACTACAGCCGCTTTGTTGGATTCAGTGAACCGTCAGAAACCGCTTACGAAAATCGCACAATGAATCCAATGTAACGATCATTTGGATCACCGAAATTTAAGTTTTAAACTAGTCTATAAACTTTTTCTACACTTTGGTTGTGAAAAAAGATAAAACCCCATAACGAAAACCGTAGAAATTTACTGTGGTAGCACGCTTTTAACATACATTATTGTTGTCAATCATAGCGAACAGCTAAATCTTTGCTTTACTTAAACTGATTCAGAGAACGCTTTGTTCGAGCACTGTCGGAGAACATCGGAACTTCACGTATGCAATAGACCATTTCCGAGTTATCTTCTGCCTCTGTCTTCGTGCAAAACCTTTCAAATGTAGTGTCAATAAGTATGATTTCCATGAAAGTGGACGTTTAAGCGGATCATTTTCATATGAATGGTTTCGCACGAAGACTCGCTTTGACGCAGAGGCACAATGTAATTCGGTAATAGCCTATTATTCATTCAATTATGATAACTTACCGTAATGTTTCTTCAAATAAGGTTCTAAGTCAGGCACATCAGTACCACCATCACTTCGTCCAAGATGAGAGCTGTCATCTCCAATACTATCTGACAGATATTGCATATCAGACTCAGAGTCACTATCGGAGCTTGAATTACTCCTCCCGCCTTGATTGTATTGCTGAGTGTTCTCGTCGTCCATAAAAACGGAATCTGAGCGATGCGACGAAGGTTCCGGTACAGACTCGGGTACAGACTCGGGCTCCGAGTCCGATTCCGCTTCGGATTCCGAATCGGCTTCACTGTCATCTTCGTGAATCTTCTCAACTTTCTCCGTCAACTCATCGGACTCGCTGCTATGCCAGTTGTCATGATGCGGTTGTTTTTCCTCCTCGTCGTCGTCATATACAACCACACGAAGTTTCGGGCTCTTGCGCCTGCGTATTTTGGCACCATGACCGTGGATTCGGAGCCAACGTAACTTCCTTAGCAACCGAACTTTCATATTGTCGTCGTCTTCGCTAGCTTCTACGGGAGAGTCGTCAAATTTTCTTTCCCTGTAGCCATCAGAGTCTTCTTCTTCGTCTGGGAGTAGCACTTCTTTGATTTTTGGATGGCGTCTAGGCATGTGAATTAATCGAATAAGCCTCCCTTTACCTCTGTGTTTCAGGTAGCCCTCTTCCTCATCTTCGTCGTCAGCTTTGACGTTTCTTCCACCTTTGTACTTAAGCTTTAATCTTATTGATTTTGGTTTGTAGTGAAACACAACTGTGGGCCGCTTCTTATTTTTCTTGTCCTTAAGGCGTGGTGCATGTTTATTTTTATTTCGCGCTCTTTCTGTTCTGCCTTTGAATCTAACTTCTTTCTTTCCCTTTTTCGTTCCGCCAGAGTGTTTCATCTTCTCGAATAAGTTCTTGGTGACTTTAACGTCTTTTGCAGCCTTGGTTCGCTGTATATGATTGACAACTTGATTGAAAACTGGATGGAGAGGCTTGACATTGGTAATCTTTACATTGCTGTTGTTTTCCAGCTTTTCGTCTGCAATGCTAGCTGAAGCGGAATCGCTAGCAATTTTAGAAAAGTTTTTAGTTTGCTTCAAAAAGTCATTAACTAGTTGAGTTTTTAAATCCTCTTCAATATTCTTCAGTTTCAAGGCTAGCATGATTCCCTTGTTATTGCTGATGTCGCTGCTGCTGCTGCTGCTATTGTTTTTGTTGTTGTTGTTGTTGTCATTGTTGTTTTCATTGCTGTTGTTTTTCTTGCCCACCTCGTCATTGTCATCATTACTCATCTTTTTTCGCCTGTTCTTTACTACACTGATATCAAAGCTTCCTGGGTTAGCATTTTTCCCATCTTTGACTTCGATATTATCGCTGCTTATCTTAACAATGTTGGCATTATAACCGGCTATATCATCATCGGTGCCTACACTAATGCCTGCACTGTTGCTATCTTTAGGAATCTGTCTGAAACCGCTGGATAAATCATTGATTTCTTTCCTCAAGTCGGCGAGAGCAGAGACTATTTTAGTGGCTGCTGCATCGCTAGGCACATTCATGGCCGAAGATGAAGTCAAATTCACTTTGTTGACCGGGTGCGGGTTAAACGAATCAAGATTGCGAGAGAATGAAAGAACTTGGTCTTTTTCTTCTCCTTCACCGTTGCCCTCTTCACCATTGTTGTCGCTATTTTCACTTTCAGGCTCATCGCTAGCGTTGACGCTTTCGTTTTGAGTACTTGACGCTGCTGTGTCGTTATTAAGTTGGCGTCTGAACGCATCGAGTGCTCGAGTCAATGCGTTGGTGCTGATCTTAACACAATCTCTCTTAACTAACGTTCGTTTTATAAGGTTATTCACTTCTCTTCTGACTTCTTCAAACGGAAGAAAATGGACCGCGCCGCTTGAATCCTTGTGCTGGAAAACGTCCACTGATCCGTCATGACGCTTAGGGAAAAAACGCTCGAGCGCGGTTTGTATACGCTTTAGCAACGGAACGTCGCCAGGTAGCAAAAGTGAATGGCGCATGGTAGAGTGAAGGTGTCCTAATCTATGCAGCATATGAACGCCTGGGCGCATGCCTATGCGATGGCCTCGGCCACTGCCACAGTTTTTATAAAATTCTACCAGCCTGTCTAGCACAGTCTTTCCCTTCGTCGAAAGGGACACGTTTTTCAACTCCAAAAGGAGGCCATGACCACGCCCAACTCTGAAATGCTGAAAATTCATGTTAAGCTTGTGCGCTGTGCGAGGGTTGATGCGGATTTCAAACGTGTGAGTCTTATCGCCTGGTAGGCGGACTGGGGTCCAGCGCTGAGTGCCTTGGCCCGGTAGGCCCGGAGGCAAGTCCTTCGTGGTGAGGTTTTTACGCAGTGCTTTCATTACGTCCGCTGGAACGAATAACATTTTGATATTCTTGCGTTCGTTTTCTTGCCCAGCCACGGCTATAAAATAAAAAAAGAAGTCGTTACTGATATGGAATGAATATTGTGGAGAATATCAGTGGAGCTAAGACCGCTTTTTAGTGGGTTTTATAGATTAAATCCAAAGCCTGCGGTTACCATAGTCACCAGACAAAAAGAATCAAGCATAACAACAACAACACAACATAACTTGTAAACTCGGCAGATGTAACACAACTGTAGTTATAATCTTTCCTTTTTCTTGCGTTAGGCTGCCCGTGTAAATCGAAATAATGAAAGCTCTATGGGGTATTTTCTGAAGGCTGGCTTAGGTTACCTTATAGTTATGCTTATCGCTCGTGTGAACACTCTTCTTCGTGCATATAAACTTTGACAATGAACAAAGAATTAATTTCAGACGTACATTAGAGACACAGATACTCACCGAGACAGAACGACGCAAGAATCATCACTAATATTCTGAGCGCCATGTTGTCATGAATCAAATATCTTTTTCTTTCACTGCAAATACAAAAATTTGAAACCTTAGAGATGCCCATGTAGGATATGAACAATGCTAAACTACGACGGCCTGATGAAAATGAGATCTTTAAAACTATCACTTAGCTTTAAGTGTCCATGACAAAGTCCTTTGCATGAATGATTGTAAATGTTTAATAGGGGAACTTATTCCTTCGGGAAATTTTAGACTTTAATTTTTTGCCCCTGTTCAATACATTAGTTTCCTATTTAGCTATTACCTTTGTCGTTTTTACCATCAGTCTGAACTAAGTATCACTTTAAAATATTGTCATCATAGTTGACAACATCTGGCCAATCTGAAAGCCAGCAATTCAAAATTCGCAAGGAAATGTTTCCGAACGAATTATGTGACGCGATTGGCTATAGATAGGACTTGGCTAGTTGAAATGGGAGACAATACAAAGCTTAAAATATATGGCAATTACCAACTACAATCGATACTTGGCCGAGAAAAGTAGGCATCCAAAGCAATCACAACGTTAGTATGGTGATATTATATTTTCTTTCATCAAATTACCGAATAAGTGAGCTGTTGTAAACGAAGAACATAAAAAGAACATGAAAAGGTAACCTCTTGTCCTAACCTAGCAATGAGAAATAGGCGAGGTTTTTACTTAAACCTCAATTTTGACCGCTTAGAACGAGAGAATCTGGTGTGTACCAATGTATATTTATTGGAGAGATTAAGGAGAGCATTCCAGATCGAACTGAGGGAGGCCGAGAAGCCAAGTAGACAGCAAAGGTTGAGTCTTGCTTTCGGAAATGAAACCTTTTATTCAGCGAATCGAAATATGTATTTCGAAAATGCAAATTGCGAATTGTTCATGTCAATACAATCTGGCTAACGATAAAAACTGTAAACTTTAACATTGTGTTTCTCTATGAAGTTGTTTGGCTAACCTGATACAATCTCAAAACTACGTTTCTTCAAAGAAAAGCAATTCTGGGATTAAGGCAAAATGTAAACTAAATACGTTGATACTTACCCTCATTGTAAAAATACCAGGAAGAAAGCTTGAGTACTAAAACTTACGCCATCTTACGCGCGAAGGAATGTACGCGAGGTAAAATGAAATCTTGACCTGTGATGCAAAATGGACAAGCTGATAAGGTAATTTCTTTGAACTAAGTGTGATGGGAGGGATTTACGGCTTAACCTGTTGCCTTATGACATTCCACATGCTTATCTCCGCCTTTTGCTGCCTATCTGGCCACAAGAAAGAGTTCACAACAAGATATGGAATCGAATAACATGTTGTGACAAGTTAGGATTGTTTCAAGTTTCTAACATGTAAAAACAACTGCCTCCTCCTCAGGCGCTTCGATTTCAGTCGCAAAGCAGGTGAAACAGGCGAGCTAGAAGCACGAGAAACTGGGGAGGAGCACGCGAGGGGTCACGGGAAGGAGAAAGGAGAGAGGCGAGTCTCTTGCTTTTTTCCCTTCCCTTGGTCCTTTGCGCGCGCTCTTGTTCCTCTAAAAAAGAGAGACGTCTGGGAACCAACCTCGTTCCCAGAGCCGTTTCCCTGGAAACGGCTCTGGGAACGAGGTTGGTCTGGGAACGAGGCAGTAAAAACAACGAAAGTGCTTAATTTGATCTTGAATGAGCGAAAATTAACGACGTTGTCGATTCAAATCCTAAAATAGTTTGTTCCAAGTTTTTGAAATTTCGAAGCATCGAACTTTTCAAGATAGTTACAGCGACATTGCCTTTTACAAGCATCAAACATTCTCGTACCCAGTGCTACTCGTTTTAAAATGTTGTTACGTCTTTCCGGTTCGCCGACCACATGACCAAAAGAAACGGCGAGACTTTGGGGACGAGAATGCCGTTTTTGCTTTAAATTATTTTTCGGTCATGCGTAGTTATGCCCACTTCCGTGAAAAATTCGCAGCTTCTGTTCCAGCTCATATACCATGACAGCTAAGCCAATAAAAACTCCTGAATTGCATTATCAAAATGATCCAGTTTTTTTAATAATATGTGATGTTTTCCCAACAGTTTGATGGTGATGGAGAGGAACAAGACACTAAAAAAGTAAAATGAAGTAACATCATAAATATTCTTGTTTTTCGGCCATTTCAACTTTAACAGAAAGAGAAAACAAACAGCGGTTACAAACATAACAGTAATGTTTCGCATGGTATATTTAACTTGACGTTTCGTATGCTACAACATACATCTTCAGAAGTGACGGTTACAAAATATGACGAGATTTAAAAAGACAAAAACTAAAGCGAGGTATTGGTAACTAGCTAATTCACACCGGATGTAGTTTCTTTTTTCAATTGTTGTCTAGCTAGTTACCAATACCTCGCTTTAGTTTTTGTCTTTTTAAATCTCGTCATATTTTGTAACCGTCACTTCTGAAGATGTATGTTGTAGCATACGAAACGTCAAGTTAAATATACCATGCGAAACCTTACTGTTATGCTTGTAACCGCTGTTTGTTTTCTCTTTCTGTTAAAAATGAAGTAACTTATATAATATAAATAACACGGAGAGTGATTGGAAATCTCCCGAGCCAGTGGTTCATGTTAAAAGTAATTTGGTTTTATCAAGTGGGTTGATAATGTGAATTGTCCACCTTAAAGAGATACGGTGGACAATTCACATTATCAACCCAGTTGATAAAACCAAATTATCTTGTAATACTCCCACCGACGCAGCACCACAGTTTCTTTAGAAACTTGCCCCCTTTATTCATGTTAAAAGTACTTCACAATAAGAATAATAAAGTGGTTATGAATTGAGGAATATGAGGAAAGCCCTGGGAACGAGGTTGCATGTGTTGACATGAAACCCGGGAAAACGCGTGCAAACCCGTCACAATCTTAAAGCACGACAAGCTTTTTAAGTCAATCGTGTACAGTAGTGATGCAAAACCAACTACTTTTAAACACTCAAATAAAAACTACTCTATTACGAGTAAACTCTTTTGTGTCGGTTATGCGAAACGGGGCACAACATCTGCTGGAAACATGATATATATTTTTCAATATCACAGACTTCAGGGCCAAACAATTAATGCTCGTGCGGGTAAGTAACTTAACCATTATCAAAATATTAAAAACTCGTATGAAATGGGCTAAGGAACAAAGACCAACAGCTCTGTCAATTACTACAACTCAAGTATTTTTTTTTCTATTAGAATACCCACCGTTGCATAATATAGGAACTGTACAACGCATCAGTCGTTTCATGGAAAGATAATCATTGTACATCACATAATTCAACCATATACACTTTTAACTGTGACAAAGATAACCAATGTTCCGAACGAAAGAAAAAGATAAAACGTTAGTACTGCGAGTTTAGAAGCAAATCCAGAGCAACTAGCTTGTTTCAATTAACTTAATTATAAAATACCAAGCGCTTGCATTACTCTTCCATTCAAGACTGTATATAATAAACCTAGCTTGGATAAATTAAAACTGCATCTAAAAGACTCATAGAGTGTGGTAATTACCATCTATTTTCTTTCATTTATATACTGATGTCAGAGAACAGAGATGTACAAGCGGATTGGGAAAGTAAGTTGCAACTCAGTGATTTATTCATTCATCATTTTTTTTCCTATTTTTTCCTATTTAAAAGTAAACCTTATCTAACAAACCAAACCTATCTTACAAAATTGTCCTGTTTGCGTGTTTGTATCTGCATCTACATAATTGCCTCTATGTAAGTATTTGGGTACAGCCACAATACGAACTCGTCTCGGAAGTTCTTTTGGGATTGTTGAAAAAATCAACATGGAGGCAGCGGGGAGTTGTTAGTGGTTTACTGGGAAATGAAAATTCAAACACTGTTAACCCTTTTGGTTTTGCTACTTCGTAGTTCTTTGTAGCTCAGATTAATTTTTGCTTCCCCTTATGCTAAACATAACATAACAATTCAGTGGCTTCGAACATTTGATTTGGAGAAATATTTATTTAGGCCGAGCAAAGACGCTATTTTAGTTCCCAGCCTAAGCGACCCCAGATATTCATTCGCGCCAACCGAGTCCTACGCACGAACCTGTAGTTGACAATAATCAAACTAGCCTGCTATTTTGAAGTAATTTTCTTTTTGATCTTTTTCTGGCCATGCGTCTCAAGTATTTGACCTTATTTACTGTTCCTTTACTATGACTTCCGTAGCTTCGCTTCCAAAACCTCGTCGGTGTCGGCCGCCAAGGAGTCTTGATTCTAAATGTCCCAACTAATCTCGGCCTCATCGAGGGCGTCCTAAAGGGATGAACTCTTTTCCCAAAAGGAAACACTGGTTTCAATGCGAAAACTGGTCTCCTCGCAGGAAAAACCCGTTTCCTAGTTTTCGTCTTCGTAACGGGAGGCTTCGAATGACTGGACGCCAGCAAAGGTATATCCGGATTCTTGTCTGGGAGATCCATCTGCATGAGAGAGACCTGGTGCGGGTTTACCACACTGATTGGCTGGCCCCCAATTTCCCCATTCGCTGGCGTCACCCCAGGCTTGTGACTTGCGAGATTCTGCAACTGGAACATGTACATCAGACGATCGTTGACCGAAGCATCTTTGGCTTTTTGTCGTTCTTGCTCTTCCTGTTCTGCGTTGACGTGGCCTGAAAACAAAACAACGAATTACGCTTTTAAAGAAGAAACCTGTCAAGCTTCTTAGTAGAAAGTGAAGCCCTTGCAGTCGATAAGTACAGAATAATACATGGAGGCATGAAGATATGAAATTTCTTTTGGAATATTTAACTTGATAGCTAACGAGTGAGACAAACAGTTTCGTAAGATCATTCGAACATTTGAAACCATTTTGAGAAAAGTTTGGATCATGTAATGCTGGTTATCACAAAAAAAAATCCTCACCAGTAATTGCTTGAAAAAGAAGGCAAATAGTGGTTAAAAACCTCTTCCAAAAAAATTTCATATCTGCAGAAATTCAATGATTTATCAATATCAGACTTCCCAAATATAACCCTTATAATTAGACCATTTATGGCTTCTAAATTAACATAGCAACATATAGAATTTCGTTCTCAAGGACTTACCCAGCTCCTCTTGCAGAATTTTGGTCTGAAGTTTCTCATCCATTTTGTTATCTTGATCATTTAGTAGAGGGTGTATGATATTATTAAGCGCCGTGACAGCATCAGATGGAGGCTCCTGACCCTCTTCGTCTGCTAATTTATTCATCTGGGGCGTCACTTTGAAAACGCCTCCACTCACCGCATCGTCATCCATGGTGAGGGGATCCTGATTGGCGGAAGACTGGGACAGAGCACCCAGACGAGGCTGTGAGCTGTCAGTTAGATCCTTCAAGAAATCTTCCATGTTCATATTTCCTGAATTTTTTGAATAAATATGCAAGAGGCCATCATCGGATGGCTTAAGTCTCCCCGCCACCGCATCCTTCAGCTTGCTACTCAAATAATTTTCAAAATCATTTTTATTACTTTTCAAAAATTTTCTTAGCATGCGAAGAAGGTAATGTTTAAGCTTTCGTCTAAAGCCATGCTTTTGTTTCTTCGTTCTGTGGCATTTATTGTTGTGTAAGGCAAATAGTTTGCAAATCTTCTTCTTTCTTTTAAGATTGAAATGCTTGAAGTTGTTAAGAATGTCTTCCCATCGGAGCTCAAACCCTTCTGGTTGTTCAACGTGTACCTTAGGGTTGTCATCGTCATCTTCAACCCCAGATCCACCCTTTTTCTTGTGCTTCTTCCCCGTTATTTTAACATCATTGAAATATCCATCTCCTGGAAATTCTTCTTCATCATCCTCATCCTCATCATCATCATTATCATTCCCTTCATCATCGTCATCCTCCTCACTATCGTCGTCGTCATCATCATCATCGCCTTCCGTGTTCGCGTCGTCGTTTTGTTGCCCTTCAAAGATCATTTTCTGCAATGTTTTATCGTCAACACCTAAGATAGACTGAATCTCCCTCGCAAGGGTATCTTGATTAGGACCAACAACCTTCTCCAACTCATTAGCAACTTTTTTCGAAGCAAAAATTTTCACATTTTTTCGCGGATAACTCATACGGTCTGGAATGTGAACTGCCAGCCATTTTCCTTGGCCATTCTTAGGATGGAATTCCTTGATCTGCATGTTGCTGGTATCAGTTCCACGGACTGCCGAGTCAGGAAATACGACTACTTTGCTAGGCTCGATCATTTGGCCAGTTCTCTTCGTTGCAGCGCTAACTTGATTTGTTGAACCTGTTTGAGAGGACATTGAAAGTTGCGTGCGAGATATTGACATTAGCGACAAAAGTCTCAGTGAAAAGGAACGTAGAACTTAATTAAATGACTAGAAGGATGGAAAACAAAATGGAAGAGAAATTTGGGAAGTGATGGTTAAGGTAACTGTAGATGATGAGATGATGGAAGTTACGTTATGTTACCAGTTGTTGTTGCATTTCAGTGTTTCATCTTGTTCTGGAAGTATTTACAGTAGTCCGTTCTACTGAAGACAAGGAAAGCAATTGTAATGCTTTTAACATCGATGGCAGTAATGTTCGTAGTGGTATGTATTACACGTACACGTAATGTGGTAACCATTGTCAGTCGATATTTCAAATCATCCTCGGACTGGAGCTGGTACAAAGAGAACGATGCAAGCCGGACTGGAATTGGACGGAGTACATGTTGGCAAAACGAAGCACTAGTTTCACTGGCACCGCGTCAGAGCAAAAATATCCTTAAGTATTCTATTCTTCATCATGAATATGCAATCCAGACACCATAGAATTCTGGCCTATTCAAGGTGCATACTATACGTGATTTACACTTGGAATGTTTGAGTTGAATTAGGAAGAACAGGCTGTATTGTAATAGGATATTCCAGGTGCATTTCGAGTCAGGCGTCGTTACCTCAAAATATTTCCGTACCGTAAATTGCCTCTTATAAGCACTGGGCTTATACAGCTTCGTAAGGGTTTTTAGGTAACAAATAAAGAAGCCTAAGCCGTGTATTACACTGTGATAAAACACTCCGGACATTTGAGAACACTCGACACTCATTTTCCATGATATAGAGGTAATGTGGCGAAAAACAATAAAACACGCTTTTTCTATGTTTTATCCTCTGATAAAACACGGGCTTTCCACCAATCAGAGCGCGCGCAGGGTCCTATCTATATTATAAATGGGCTTATAAACGCAGGGGCTTATAATCGGAACAAAAAACCCGTTTCGCAGCGATTTACAGCTGCCCATGTTGTCGAAATAGGTTTTTAATATACTGGTAATTGAGCTTTAAAACATCATTATAAAACGAATTAAAAACGAGAAAAGCAGGAAGGGAGGGGGGGGGGGGAGGGTGGGTCTTACATCCGGATGTAATTTTTAGTGTGCAAGTAGAAGGATCTATAACCTCGGCGGGGGGCGGGGGGGGGGGGGTTATGTCAGGCTACTTCAGGTGGTCAGTTACCCTTATTTGAAGTTAATTATTAATGAATTATTATACTATGTAATTTAATTGATAAAAATAAGGATAAATAAAGCTGTTGGTGTTGTTGTTGAGGGGGGGGGGGGGACCTTATAAGTGGAGGGTCTTATAAGCGACAGTTTACACGCAGCGTGCACCAATCAGTATCAGTCAGGCAAATATCTGGCAAATCAAGAATATCATTCATATTCATGTTGGAGAGAGGCACATCAGTAAAGAGTCTTGCTTATGTGACTCCAACCGGTGCTCGAATCCAGACCCCTCAACCCAGAGTCCTACGCGCTAACAATTACAGCACCACGCGTATTATAACTCGCTACTGTTCTGTTTTTTTCTGTGTGATATTGGCACAGATCAAGTACATTATTGTTGTGGTTGAGGTAAATTTGATAAAACATGTTTTGGAAAAACTTGTTCAGCTTATTAACTTGGTAAAAGTGTTTTCCAGTCATTATTAATTGTTTATTAGTTTGTACAAATTTGTTGAATGTTGAAGTCTGTGGAAATATGTTATTATTACGTCATCATTCTTGTGGCCTTTGCTTACGAGATGGCTCTAACTTACGAGTCTGCTGATAAATACCTTATGCGTGAGCATTTAAATCAAGGCTATTTATGATTAAACTCCTGCATGCTGTACAAAGTGGAGCAGAAAATACGGGCAAAAGACTTAGTTAACAAACCTCACTTACGAAAGGTACGCACAAAAAATCATCAAATTGAAGTCTAATCTAGATGTGTTCGATGGATTAAAACAATAAAGAAATATAAGTGTCCATGAGGACGAGAGAAACAGTTTAAGAACTGGATTGAAAAACAACTGTCCTTTTTTTCTATTTGTGTGTCCAAGTGTGTCACTGTTTTAGTTTTTTTAACGTCATTCCTTTTCTTTTCCCAGTAATCTTGCTCCTGATGATTCCCGGGACGTTAGTTCCCATGGCTTTCGGTTTGGGATAGTCTGGATATTCCGTTTGTAACAGATCTACCTCTCCAGGACTGACCACGCTAACCTGCTGTTGACCAATGGCGCCCAGCTTCTTGCTGGTGCGCGGCCAGTGAAGCAACAGCTCTGGACTGCCAATAGCGTTTATTTTCATCCACTGTCGCTCCATGTTGTCCTCGGCAGCACTCTTTTGCATTTCTTGCGTGATATCCATGTCTATGAAGTAAATTAATTTCATTAGAACCATCATGAACAGGAACAACGTAAACGTTAAAAGTAGCGCCAGGACCTGCATCATCAACATCAAAAACAAAAACAACAACAGCAACAATAACAACAAAAACAATAACATCAACAACCATTAAAACAACAACAACAACTGAACAACAACAGGAACAATTATTACTGTACAAGAACAACAACATCAAGAGTAACAAAAACCAATTAACTTTTACCTGAACTTAGAAATTAGAAATAAGAAAAGGCAACTTAAATGGTTAATGAACAGTTACCTAAGACTAGAGTTACAAACTTATATAAATGTTACAGATTCGCGAAGAAACAAAAACTAAACAGAGTAGGCATCGAAAATTCCTTTGCTGTTTTTTTTAAACTTTGTTGTAACTTGAGGGTGTGCAGAAATTGAATTTGAAATCGAAAAAACTGTACTTGGTTTCAGACGCAAAAAACATAGTTTGGTAAAAACAGTCTAAGGGGCGTTTGCGTCCCACAGCACTTTAAACACTTACTGGAGATGACAAGCAGGCTACAAGCAATAAGTATTTGGTCAAAGCCTGATATTATATCAATTGCAGAAAAAAAAAACAGGAATTGGTATTCTTTCTTCCTATAGTCAAACTGATTTCGCTCACTCCAAAAAAGAATCATCTATTAAAAAAGACTCATGGCGATTGCGTCCACGCAAGAATGTTTTTTTTTTCTTTTCTATCTAGCTACTCCATTTACATTACCTTCATCATTGTTAAACGCCTGTTTAGCCGCTTTCCTCAATAACTCATCATCCTCCAACTGATTCCTTACGTCTTCAGACAGCCTGTTGGGCCCACCACTAGGTAGCACAAGTAACCCAAGATCGCTGCTTTTAGAAGTGGGTTGAAACAACCCTGCCTTCCCCATTCTCGGGCCATATCCCTTAAAGTGATGCCGGCGCCTACCGAATCTCTTATGATGCGATAGAAATGGACGAGGAGGGAGGGGTGGTCTTTCAGGAACAGAAGGATGGATGGATGGGCCTTCAGGAAGGGGAGTTGGACGTCGAGGCATGTAAAACATTTTCTGAAGGTGGTTTCGTAAGCTCGGTGTTTCGCTGAACCCCTCGTTTGACAAGGCGTCATGATCCACCGCTGCGTTGTCGACTTTGAACGGCTTCAGGCTCATATCGCTTGCACTCTCATCCGGGTTATGATGGAAGTCTGGGATGTAGGTATGAAATTCCTGACGGAGAGGCCATGGGTACGTATTTTCTTCTTCTTTGTTCGATTTAATCTCGTTGTCATACTCGGCCCTCTCTGGCATTTCATCTGTGGAAAGTTCGTGAGGGACTCGGACCGTGTAGGAGATGCTCATTCGGGACTTCGGTTTCACCTTGGACTCAGGATTTCTTATTTTCTTTTCGACCTTGTTGCCTTGACGAAGTCACACGAAATACAAACTGAATTACATAGCGAAAACCTTGACCAAGACCTTTCCTCTCCGCCCACGGAATACGAAATTGCAACATCGTGTCTTCAAGAACGAAATCGCTTTCACGTACATAGTTTATTTCGATAACCAGCATCCAAAGGTAAACTGGCTTGGTTTTATGTCGAAATCTTTTTCAGCGAACTGTGAAAATTAATCTGGAGTAAACGCATCAAATTTTTCGACCACCGTTTTTAATTAGCCAGTTGTCCTCTTATAAAATTGGTTACTTTAAATTGATTTTTGGTCGAATTCTTGAATACTCGATAAAAGAACATTTCTTAAGAGAATATCAAATAATGACGCCCGCATCCAAAGTTTGGTTTGCTTGCCTGGTCTTCGAAGTTTTTCATTTGAGCTAGCTGATGCAGCGTAAAGTTGCCATTTAAAAAGAGAAAACACATGCTGTAATCACAAAACATATTTTAATTTCATGGAATCATTGTCGGGGATGTTATTTTATGTTTTGTCATATGATGTAAGCGTCATTTCAATTTCTGTCGCGTCACTAGTCACATGAGTGAGCTTGTCATGTTGCAAATCGTGTTCCGTTATGACGTCAAGAAAGTTGTCCCAGTGCGTTAAGATAGAAAAGTGTGCGAAGAATAAGTGAAACAAAGGAAAGTTGTACATAAAAGATGAGAAATTTAAAAAAGAGAATGAGCTAGAAGATATACTAAAAGATGACATACTAAAAAAGCTAAAGAGAAAGAAGTGTTCTAGGTATAACGAGCAAAATATTTAGTGATAATCCTCCGTAGGAAAAAAAGATGGCGACTGCTTCATTTACCCATAATTCTTAGCACACGAAAACTAAAAACGTGTGCTGTGTTAGGTAGGTTCGCAAGGTATTGTGGTAAAATGCACAGCCACCATCTTTTTTTCCCTATTGAGGATTTGTTATTTGTTTGCACTTGTTTCTTAAGATTGAAAATTACAGACAGCATGCATCTCTGAGGTTTTTTCCGACTTCAGGCCTAGATAAATGTGCTATACGATCGCTGGTTAGAGCACTCTGGTATGGCTTATAAATGTGGAGGTAGAGTCTACCTTGGCATAAAGTGCTCAATGCTGTGGTAGCAGAGCTAAGTATACATAAGTTGAAAGATTAAAGAGGACGCATCGATTCTCTGTGACTCTGAATTTCACGCCTAAGCGCTCATCAGACAGAACTGTCTGACGAGCGCTTAGGCGCGAAACTCAGAGTCACAGAAAATCGATGCGTCCTCCTTAATCTTTCAACTTATGTATATGTTTATATATTTTTTTTCTACTGTTTTTCACGTATCAATCTGTGACACTTACCGATTTTCTCTACCAGGTTACTGGCATGTTCTTCGTCCACATCTGCTCGAGTGCCAAGTTCCTCGACCTTTTTTGCTTGATTTTCAATGGCAGTATTTGTATCGTCGGCAAGTTTATCAATTAAATTAGCTGGAATGGGAAATTTGTAAATAAATATTTGAGTATGGTACATTTATTGTTGATCATTTTAATTCGCGGAGAGTTAAATAAGTCAATCAGTAAAACACAGAGTGAACTGCTTTGCAGTTTGTTTTTTTCTCAAAATAACTTCATACGCCTAGTAAGGGCAGCGGCATGAGTAATTGGGACTGAAAAGACCAGGGCAAAACGAGAGGGGTACTTGAGAAGTTTATCAAAGAAGTGTATGTACCTTGTTTATGCAATGATAACTCAAATGCCTCGAGAACATGTGTTGTTCATTTAGGGCCAAAGCAAGCCGTGATTTGTCCACGTTTACAGGGGCGAATTTAGTGGGGGAATAGGTTGGGTGGCTTGCTACCCCCTTTTGAAGAAACAGAACATGAAAACATGAAGGAGGTTGTGAATATTATGCCAGAAATAAAGGCAAACTCTCTGGACAGGTACCTCACTGTAATCTCTACTTTGTGGCATTGCTAGTATCTCTCAATTAGATTCCAATTCTCAAACTGAAACATTTTGGAAGGATGCCCCATTGATTCTGCAACCCCAATAACAGCCACCCCCTCCTGGAAAGTCCTGGATCCGCCTCTGGTGTTATTACAATAGACTACCATGAGAGGTTGCAGACAGTTGTTACAGTCTCAAATAAAATCTGAACTTTTTTCGTAATTTCGTACTTTCGTACCTTGCGAAACCCTTAAAGGATACATCGCCTTTATGAAGCTTTGTGGCTTACCTTTCTGTTCAAATTTTTTATCGGCTGCATCTCCGACAGCATCTACCTTTTCACTGGCTTTTTCAAATTTGTCCTCTTCTTCTTTGGCATCGACAAGCTTTCCTTTATCATTAATGGCTCTTTCCATAGCTTCGCTTTGTTCTTCAACTTTTTTGTTTTGCAGTGCGATAGCTTTAGCCATGTCGTCTGCTTTATTTTCGACTTCATCGGCTTGGAAAAGAAACAAAATCATCATCACCATTATTTGCCAAAAATGTGTATACAATAACAGTAACTTTGTTAGGGCAAGGAGACCTTCAGACGTAGAGTGGAAGTCGCCTGAAATTGTTAATAGAGCTTGTGTGCGCTGCACGACCAATTCAGCATAATTTCATTAAAAACTTAATCACCTTTTCCTTAAGGCTGGGAAAGCTTGTTGAGCCAGTGATAGATGATATGTCACAGTGATGCGATCGATACCTATTGGCTGTTCTCGTGACATAACTGAGTACTTGAGCAATTCACGTTTAACTAAAATTTCTTACATGTATAGAGCTTGTAGTTTTTATGCATAGTTAGCTATTCAAAGTATTAACTATATTAATTACTCTCTAATTATTGGTTACTTATAGGTAATGTGATGACTGTGGCCGTGAGATTTAAGGAAATTATCACAAAAGGATTTGCCTTGATGCCATTTATAATACCTATCGCTAATGCTACAAAATGTGTTCAGATAAGTATAGAAATTATAGATAAAAAAGCAAAAAAAGTTGTATATAGACGAACCTTCGCAAATCTTAGGATATTAACCTACAGGTATATTCAGTAGCGTATACGTATAAAACGAGCTATGCATGCTTCTAATACCGTAAATCCCCCATAAAGCGACCTTCACTCCTTGAAATAAGCACCAATTTTTTGGAACAAAAGGTTTGTTAGCCCTCTTCCTGTCTATCAAGATCCCCTTTATCTTTTTCCGTTCCTTTATTATATTAAAACAGCACACAAGCTGTACATGTGCTGCAGATTCATTATTAATGTACCAATCTGGGGAAAGATCTAGAGTTCATATAGAAAGCTCGCGAGGTTTGGGGAGAGTATTGCTACTTTACTACTACTACAACTTGTACTTAAAAGATCCCAAATAAATCACGAATATAAGACTTCATTGATTACAAGTACAATACGAAGCAATGACTAGTAAACTAACAACCTACTGGCTTTCACAAAATTAGAGCGGCCCTCTCTCTAATATGCACCCTCTCAAGGTCGTCAAGAGTGCTTGACCATGACGTGAATAGCATCGCGGAGTGCTCAATAGAGCATATACGTCCAATCAATGAAAAATACTCTAGTGGGGATACAGAACAATCCATGCAGTAGACTAAGAACAAACAGGCGGAAAAAACATAAGGAAATTAAGACAACTCCAATTCGATTTTTCCACTTCCGGTGAAATAAGATACAAGATTCAATATGGTCCACTTAGACAGAACCTGCATGATTTTGCACTAGCCATGTCGATTTTTTTTCTTAGAATGCATCTTAGCTAATATTCTAATCTCTATTGATGTAGTATTCCAAGCTGGCAGCCTAGTTTTTCATGTATTTCGTAAGCATGTCTTATTTCTCGCGAATTTCAGAACTAAGCGAGCTAATCAGCTGACTCACTCAGTTCACTTTGACGCTATCATATTTGTAGTAAGACACTTTTCGGTGATATTGATTTATAGAACCTGGATATATAGAAAGTTACAGAAAGTCTATAGTACCAGAAATACCTGGAGCCCTATTCGTATTTCGCGATTGCACGTAATTTCAGTCGAACAAGAGTTTACTTTATTGGCTAAAAATGTGTCACCTGGCCAGGTGTCTGTGCTAATCGCCCGTTGAAGCAAAACTACTTTGCTTCAAATACGTACCTCTTCGTTTCTAAATTGAAAAGCGTATTATATAGTTATATTAGATAAGCCATACACAACTAAATTTACTTTTACGGGCGCATCTAGCCCAAGGCAGAACATACAATTTGATACAACTTGGATTACAATTGCGCTGCTTAAAAGCAACACTGACAAAAAGAAACGCGACAGAGTTTAATTTCTGGTATCGAACAATGTTGTATCAAATTAACCGAAAATTGCGTTCACCATCAAGGCGTGAAAATCACAGCTTGCCTGTCAGTGGCAATTTACGTCCACCCGCCGCTTTGTCAGCAGATCAATCAATCAAAAACTTCATTCTAGTCAAGAGTAAACAGGCGGCCATTGAGACAGTGTTAATGAAAACAGGTTGCCATTAGACGCGCTACTAAATTATCACCTAGTAGAACTTCGTTTGGAATTTTAAGACAGATCACAGACTATTCAAAATATCGTCAATCAACCATTTGTGATTTCCCCTGATGATAGATCTTCAAAACAAATAGATCTTATCAATAAAAACCTGGCAGTTGTTGGTAAAATATGGGCACATGGAATAAATCCAGTCCAAAATGCCCATATTCATCGATAATAATACCATTATTTTCCGTTCTCTTAGCACATATTTCATATTTTATCTAGTCTGGTATAAAAGTCTCGAGGATTCAAGGAGATATTCAAAAGGAACATTTTGGAACCGCTTGCGGATCTAGAGAGCGGTAAATATGAAGCGTACTTACCCGAAATTGCAGTCCATAAGACAATAGATAAAACCAGTAAAGGCAAACATCTCGCCATAGTTAACGTTACTGATACGGCCAACGGAGGCAGCCTTTCACCTTTCGGTTAGCTCAGCTCAGTGTTCTATTTTTTGTTATATTTCACATCGCATTACCCGCCCAACTGGGAGGGGACAAAACTTCACAAGAGGTACGCCATCAAACATAAGGGCCAAGGAAAGTGTTGTTTGTCAGTGAATAAACCTCCAATTGGTTAAAAACCAGTTGGACATGAATTATTTACGGAGTCGATACTGCGCTATAAGTGTGACCTAATCTTGGTGTTATTCACCTTTCAGGGAATAAAAGGTGAAGAATTTTGCGAAGATTACACCAAAACTAAATTGGCATGTCCTTTAATGGCATTCCCATCTTACTGAATACTAATGTAAAATTTGTCTCTATCAGTTTCTTCATGTTATGAAGTATGCTAGATGATCCTTGTTTTCGTGTGTAGCGTCATTCATTTAGTGTGCACAAAGAATTTATTAAGGTGTTAGCGTTTTTTTTTTTTCTATATTGGCTCTATTTATTGACTTTTTTTAGTAACGCTAATATCGTGGGTGACAAAGTACTCCTTAATTTTGGCGCCAAATTTCAGCGTTAATTTATAATTTCACATGTCACATTACCAAATTGCTATGGCAACGATTGGCGAGAAATACCTAACCCTAAGTCCAAAACCAAGGATTGTAAGCCTAACTTCTCGCCTATGATATTAAAAGGTATCAAATGTTATGCTCGTGAAATTAACAAATAATTTCAGTCGCGTTTTGTCAAAATTCTAATAATTTTCTTCGCTTAAAGGCTCCGGAAATTAAAAGATTTTAACAAAACGCGTGAAAAATTATTTCCTACTTTCACTCATCGCCATTTGATTCCACCCATACATACATTTAGTTGAGAGCAAACAAATTAAAGTAAAAACAAAAAACGATGGGGGACATTTGTCCTTATTTAAGTGGAATCAAAAAAGAATTCAGTCATTTTCAGTTTAGTCATCTGAAACAAATAATATTTGCAAAATTTGTCATAAAATGGTAAAGGATCAAACGAAAGATACGTATGTAAGGCTAGCCATTGCAAAATTCTCACACTTTTTTCAAAGAATCAAACTTCAAAAACGAATCAAAATGCCAGAAAGATCAAAATAAAAAGTTATTCTTAAAAGTATACAGGTAACATGAATTTAGCAAATGATCACCAAAAAGTAAACTAAACATCTAGATATGGAGACAAGACTTCAGAATTAAGAACGGAATTTACACCCCGAAGTTGGCAATAAAGAACTGCCAAAAGGGAGTGAGTAAGGGAAACCGTAGCTATAAGGAGTTATTATTACCGACGGATATCTCCGGGAGGAAATGTTACTTGTCGGTATTCCTTGTGGTTGTGGGGTCTTTGAAGTGGAAGGAGTGTTTAATTAGTGCTGGGCCGTTTTCCAACCCTTACCCTATTTCATACAGAATAAATAGAAGTTGATAACACTTTAGATATTCACTGCTTTTTGTGTTCTTTTTCTGTTCACGAATGGCTTTATTGAGAAGTGCAGAGCCTGCAGTTTTAAGCTTCGCCGTTCGTGTTGTTGTTGTGCTAACTGGCTGATGTTTATCAATGGTCATGTTTTTGACTGCCTCAGTGACTGGAGAATCCTAATAAGGCTGCGTTTTCTACCTTAGGAAACTGTTATTTAGAGGTTCCTTTCGATTTCAAGGTAATTAAAAGGAAATAAAAATAATTATGGCAACATTGAAAAACTCCTTCAAAATATTAATATACTCGACAACTGTAGGAACACAGGAAGTACCTAACTAGAAGAATCATGCTTTACTGTCGTAGATCACAAAATGCTCAGATTTAAAATTAAAATTTTTCACAGGCTATGCTAAAATAACTGGCTCGATCTCAAATGGAAATGAGTTGAGGATGAATATCAAGAATAGCACGTGTGTAAATAACAACCCGAAATGAACACAAGGCAAAACGAGGTTACAAACTTGGAATCAATAATAACATTTGGTTACAACTTGCATTTTTTTCATTTTCCTCCAAAGATATATATATTGATTTATCTACGTACGGATTTAAATGCTTACATCCAAAAGCCTTGGTACTAAGTATAAGGAATTTATAAGGAATCTGCTTTATGGTATGTTTTAAATTAATACATGTGGTGTAAACTTCATTTGTTCTTTTGTTCATATGCGAAATGTTATGTTTGGGTTACTGTGAGACTATTCCTTTTCTATACACCTCTTTTGACTACCCTTCCACTAAGATTTCATTATACTGTTATAATTTGTACATAATGATTATAAAAAATGGCGTTGTCTCTGAAGTTTTGGTTAAAAAATTTATATCGATACTTATATAACTCATAGCATCAAACGTCTTCATGTTGCCATCCTTTTCTTGGCATCAAGCATTGAAATCTTTGTATTCGATTTGTTTGCGTTATTTAAGATGTTTTTAGTAGGCCTTCTGATTTTACTTTTGGTATCATACACGTGAAATTGCGTTGGAGCTAAAATGTCAATAATCTTTACATGCTTCCTGTCCTTAGTATGGGAAAGTTTTACTCGCACTGGACCTTTCGATTTGATCAATTTTCCTTTGCCTTGTACGATTTGTCCATTTATGATCTTGCTTCGCAGTTGCGAGGAGTCTTCCAATGGTTTGCCATTCAACCTAATGAGCACGTTTCCGAGTCCAAAGCGAAATCTTCGAGATTTCCCGGGAATGTGGTCTTTAGATGCGATAGGTGGAGAAAAGTTGGGTTCCATTGCAGCTTTATTTTCGAAAAACTGGGCTTCTGCAGTGCTCATCTGGGATATTTTTAAGTCTGAATGAGGGTTGTCAGGAGGAGGAGGTTTTGGCTCACTTTGAGGCTTGGGTAAAATGTGTTCTTTGATGGCCGATGAAGGAGACATCAGCTGATACCTTGAAAACGTCTGGGCGTTCATTTGAGTTGGTATTATTGTGTTTATATGCGCGGGAAACTTAGGAAGTTGAACGGGACGGGGCATAAAATGGGCCATTGCTCGAGGACTGAACTGTTGCCAGTTTCCTTGTGGAGGAGAAGTGCCTTGTTGTGGCTCCATTTCTTGGTCATCCCTATCATCTTCATCTGGACTTTGTTCATCTTCTGCCTCTTGTCTGTTTGTTTCATATGCCCTACCTGTGGCATCTTCAGTAGTCTCGTCTTCTGGCTCCCCTGTGTCCTCACCCTCTTCGTCAGAAGGCCCGTCTTCCTCTCTAGAATATGGCTGATCTGGCTGATCTGGCTGATCTAACCTGTCTGGCTGATCTGGCTGCTCTGGCTGATCATCTGATGTTTGGTCTTCCCGTGCCCTGTTGTCGTCACTTTCTTCTGCTCGTGAATCATCATCTCTGTCATAGTATCTGCTACTTTGATGCCTAATTTCTTCATCGTCATCGTTTTCATTTCCATCTTCCTTAGGCCTTTCATCGTCTTGTCTGTCTGCGTCACGATCCAAGACCTCACTGCGCACCCGCCCATCCTCGTCTACCCACCTGCTTGCTGGACGAATCTCTTGCTGACTTTCCGAACTAAGCAATTCGGGTGTCATCTGCATTTCATTGGGAATGACAGGTTGCTGAAGCTGTGTTAGCTGTGGCATGGGAACTTGAGGAATTTGCATCTGTGGCTGTGATTGTAGCTGGTACAACGACCTTATATCGGGTTGCTGGTTGTTGAACAAAATCTGGCCGTCCGACTGTGAAGGCATCATGTAAGACGGGATGACCGACTGTGTCGGAATTTGAGGAACCTGAAGTGCAGACTGAAGTAATAGTCCACTGCGAAAGATACTGGAGGGTCGAGGTGAGGTATATTCAAGAGGTGCTGCTCCGAATTGAGGCGGGGAAGCCGAGAAAGCGCTCTGAGCTGTCATGGGAACAAGCGGAGGATTAGAATCTGTGTTGCCATCGTACATTGGAAGTAGAAGCATATTCGGTCGATCGCCATACGATATCGATTTATGACTAACCGGTTGAAAACGTTGCATCAACTCTTCGGGTTGTGATAATTGAGAAGGTTGAGTAGAGAAGAAAGAATCACGCCTTCTAAAATTTGGAAATATTTCTTCTCTAGTTTGAGCATCATTTCTGTACAGAGGTCCCGTGAGATCATCTTGTGAAAGAGATACGACGTTTGGTGGAATATAATCGTTTTGATAAAATGCATGATGCGATCCAAATCTGTGCGAATTATGCCTCATGGGCCTTGAAAAAGGCGACCCGATGGAGCCGTAAACTCTCAAGTCTTTTTCTCGCAAATTGTTTTCATTATTATCTTCATCATTATCATCATCATCATCAAGTGAGACAATGTGCATTCCTGCTCTACGATGTCCCTTAAAATCACTGGAATGTTTATCACTAGCATGGGCTTTGACAAGTGGGTGTCCTACTTTTATCATTGCTTCCCCTTCATTTTCTTTCTCACTTGCTAAGCCATCATCAGAAAGAACCTCATAAGCATCACTCTTTTTAACATTTTCTTGAATTTCAGGTGGTCCATTGTCTTTCTTAACAGATTGTTCCGTAAGTGCAGGTCCGTGATACGCTGGAGAATCTTCATAATAGCCACCCTTAGGAATTCCTGTAAAAACATTTCCTTCTGCAGACAAACTTTTTCCATGTTTCTCTATGTTTGTCATAGTCTCTCCTTCTCTATTCCTTTTATGTGTTAAGTCATCTCGAAGGAATATTATTTCCTGCCTTTTGCGAGATTTACTGCTTGTGTTGTTAGAGCCATGAGGTATTCCAACCTCACCAACGGTTGCATTAGATAGCGCGGTTACTAAAATTTGCAAGAAAGGTGTTGTTAGCGAAATGCAACAAAAGTTGATTGAACCGAACATGTGCGAACTATTAAGAAATGGCAACATAACAGCCATAAGAGAACTTGTTATTGTAATCTCAAGGTTTATAACCTTTTTTGATCAATGTTGAAGTCGTTCTTAGCTGTTGCACACTTGAAATAATTGTCACCTGAGGGGAATACAATTTACCACCATGGAACTGCTTCATTATAGAAAAGTAAAATGGCTCTGGTTCTACTTCTTTTTAAATAAAATGTACAGTTAATACTTTCTTTTAAGACATGGTTAAAGGCCGATAACCAACGTCTGGAAAAGGAACCAAAACTTCGCTAGTTCCGCCCACTTCAGCGTATTGTTTGTATAAAGTGCATCGAGTTATGAAACAAATAGAGTTAATTGACTTCAATATCATGACTGTACCTTAACTCAGAGATGTAAACATAGAAAATTGCGCCGTTTTAGTTGTTGTGTAGAAGAGGCCAATTCATGATACTACGAAATGCGACGTAAGACTGCCACCACAACAACATACGTTGACGTCCGCCATCTTTAACAAAAGCAGCGATGCGTATGTAACTGTTGAGGTTGGCCTGATGTCGCTATTCGCTTTATGGGCCTGACGGATGCGTGAAGGAACGTTTTGAGGCTACGAAAAACCTCTGCTTTTAAAACAAGTTTGTCGTGACAATTTATATAAGTACATTTGCGAACAAACGCAGACAACTCTTAAATAATCTGCTGTTAAGATATCGTCCAAGATTTACTTCACAAACCTGTATTGTATTGTAAACCTGTTAACGCTGCTTGTAGAACAAACAATATGGAAGTCCATTTGGTTTTCGACACCATAACGACTCATTAAGTCCGTTGATTAGTTTCTCACATTTCGAGAATTACGTTTTTTCAATGAAAGAATCCATGTTTTAAGGATAAAGAATCAAACAGTAAATCGAATGATGTAATAACAGAATAGGTCACGTGACCAAGTACCCTGGAAAGTGAACGTGAAAGGGCAAAAGAGAACTGGATCTCCGGGCTATAGCGGGTGTTTATGGGGCTATTAAACGATGCAGATTTCCTAAATTTGCACAGTGAAGAAAATTGTCATTAAGTCAACTTAAATCTGTATATAAATCAAATTTTCCTCTGATGATGCCTAGACAGGTTCTCTTAGGTTTAGTACACGAATAAGTTAATTTACTGATTGCAATAAATATTAGTAAACATTATTAGTAAACATGTATCTCCTCTGATCAGAATGGTGAAAACTAGGAGAAACAATAATCTTTGCTATGGGAATCAAAAGGCGAGACAATCCACCTGCTTTATTCGACGGACCGTTGTAGACTTAACAATTCATAATTCACCTAAAAATGATTACTTTGCTACGTTTTTACTTTAAATCAGTGACATTTCTACTACAACACATATACAAACAGCATGAAAATAATTTAAAAACAAGATCAAAGCCACAGCAAGTTCCCTTTAACCATAACAAACTTGTTCAGACAAAATAAGAAACATCCTTTGACGTCAGAAAGTTTGAAATATTAATCGGTCGTGGTTTCGATGTTCTCGACACCCGTAGAAAACACCGGCTGGCCTATAAGTTTATAAATGCAGCCCTATGTTGAACGTATTTTTTTTCTTGTAAAATGCATTACCTGTTATTAGTTTTACATCTGCAATGGTTAGCATTTCCCATATATTCGCACAGGCATGGTAAGTCGCATCTAAATGTTACATTTTTATTAGAGCTTTTCGTTAACTTGCGTTTAACTCTCACAACCTACCTACTATCCATCTCTACCTTAACTGATTTATTTAAGTAAAACCATATAACCTTCATAAAAATTCATGCAAATAACCTAGTTTTTTCAAATTTGGGTTAGTCAAGGTATGATTTTGATCCTTCTTTTCCTAGAATAAACTGTCACATTTCCTAAAATGGGACCACCCCTTTAATGAATTGCTACAGACAGGCTTATCTAAAGCACATCGTGTTACGCAACACCAGTTAGTAATAGAGTTGAAGTTAACCAGCAGATTCTAATTGGAATCGTTAAATCTCTATAATTTTAATCTCCGCTTGAAATTTGAGCTCAAGAGAAAAGTAAAACTTAGTCCGTGTACTTACGAAAGGGGAAATAAATCTGTAAAGTGGGCGTGTTCGTGAATGAAAGGCGTGATGGGCTCATGGTTGACATACCGGACTTAAAATTAGGCCTGTACTACACGTACCTTGCCCCGTTTCACTTGCACCTGTCTCCTTTTCCCCGTGCAGGATTATCAGTGAGTACTTTCTCAGAAAACT
>OZ026607.1:3619002-3620002 GCA_964020085.1 Micromussa lordhowensis
ATCATCAGCCGGAAGACACGCAAATAAAATTCTTCCGCGCTAGCGAATCACAGACAGTTCTGATAGTTAGCGAAGCCGAGAACGCCTAAAATTGATCAAACAAGGAAATTCTACTCACGATCAGCGCTTGAACTCATGTTCTTCACTCTGCTCCTGGCCATGCTTTGCTTGCAAATAGCAATGTCCCGGATGAACTTGATTTTTGTCGAGCGCGGAATGGCATATCCACATTTCAACAGATTTTTTTCTAAGTCTTTAGCCAAATCAAAGTTCAGGGCAAATAACGCCAACAGCAGCTGGAAATGTCTAGTCCATTGCACCTATAAGCCCTAAATTGGTGTGGCTAAAGATCTTTGCTGTCTAAAGCAAGCACAACATTATCGCTACAGGGCAAACGGCCTACTCTTAAGGGACTAAATGTTCCGTTGATACATATCAGGCCCGCCTTACCGCGTAGGATAATAGACGACGCTTGCTAGAAAACCGTTAGACTTGCACCTTCATTGGACTTAATGATGTCCTCAGGCAGACTTCCTTTAGACAGCAAATACAGAACGCTAAGCGATCGGCTCCATGTCAGAGTCAACGAACGCGCGAACTGAATTCAAACGAGTGAAGCCTGGACTAAACCTAGTAGAAATTCGAAGGGGGGAGGGGGGGGGGGGGGGTGGTAGGATAAATAATTTAAAAAAAGGGAAGATCAATGAAACATGCGGCAAGAAGTTCTCTACATTTCATGCTAGGTACGAATTACAATCTGCTGTCATAGCGAGAGCAAGGAAGAAAATTAAATTGAAGAAATAAGCAATTAAAAAAAAAACACTTGATTTCGTTTTAACACGGTTTTCATAAATCCTGACATATTTAGTAGGCATCTGTAGATGTTATGTATTTTAACTGTAAATGTAATGTCTCCAAGATATTAGCTCCTGTAGTTATTCGGAAAAAGCTTATGACTGTATGTATGTTACCTTTAGCAGGGCGCATGCGCACACTTTTT